>MU195201.1:5574-16429 GCA_016904865.1 Pissodes strobi | reverse complement strand
CTTAAGGTTGAAAGTCGCTCCCGTTGATTGCTCGCGTTGTTTATAGTTTGCTTTTAATATTTATATAACAATCTCCAAGTTCAAGTTCAAATTTAGGACAGGGTGATATTTCTTTAGTAGCTTATGTATTTCGGTAGATTACAATATTTAGATATCTTTCGAAATTGTATTGCCCTCTTCTCAGTTTTTTTATTATATTGTCTTAAGTATTTGTTCGCTTTTTAGGTCTGGATTCTTGAAGAACTTAGATGCCTCTGTCATAACTCATAACTGGATAGCTATTCCACTAGTTTCTGAGTACTGAGATGATTGGAACCAACTGGTATATTGGTAAATTGATATGTATTATTTACAGCTTATTATTTAATTCTTCTCTCCGATTCTACATTGTTTCTCTATACACCTATTTCTATTCTTTTATTTCGAATACTTTCTTATATAGGTATGCTTTATTTTTAAACTCATATTATATATACATCTTTATATGTTTTCTCAATTGTTTTAACTTATATATGCTTCCCAACAACTTTCCTTTAATTATTTCACCTTATGTATGCAACTTTTCATACATTATGTGAACACCTTATTCTATATATTTCCATGCTTATAATTACGTGACTAGCTAATACATTATTTCCTTATCTATGTATGCTTCTTATCTCATAAACATCTTCTTCTATATTTCTTCAACCTATGTATGCTTCTTCTATATTCTTTATAAACTTTTCTTTCTTCTTTTTCAGTCTTTATGCTTTACATAAACATTTCTTGCTTACGTAACATTTCACCCGGAACTATTCCCTTGAGCTTCTCTGGTACCAAAATATTTGCTCGACTTCCTTGTACGTCAGCCAGCTATACTTCAGTCCGTATATGCTCAACTTTCCCATTCCAAAATTCTTTGCTGTGACGTTCTCTTTTAGATAATCTGTCGTTGCAGTCTTATTTAGGTCGGAGAACACTTTACTTTATTATACTTCCTCGTATACACATTGATTCCTCCTTTATATCCCCTCAATACACAGTTTTAATGGCAACTTAGTTTTTTCTGCTTTTCTCGATAACGATAATCATGCAACTGATCCATTTACTTGTGCTCTACTATATATGTCTTCACATTTCCTTCACCTATTTATTTTGCATACATAGTTTACTAATCTTCTCACTAATATTCACTTAACACGACTTATTTTAGCTCCTTTTTCTTCATAACTCCTTCTATGCACTATGCTATGTGTATTGTCTATTTATATATGGTTCCTTAACCTCCTAAGTGTTTTATCTATATATTTGTCTTATTAACATTTAGATATATATTATGCTTATTCATGTTTCACTATATACAACTTTTATTTATATTGAGACTTTGATCCCACCTAATTTTTGTGTTTGCTTCTTTGCTCTTTAGTTTCTTATTTTACTTGAGTACTTGTTCCATATATAATTTTATTTTCCTTATCTTTGTCATATTCACTAATTTCTCCTGCTTCTTGCTCCATTGTTTCCTTTAGTTTCTCCTGTACAAATCTGTTGTATTGCACTATTTTAATATTTCACTGATTTCTTATGAATCAGCTGCTAATTTATTTTTGTATCTTTTTTGTAGATACAGGCCTGTCAACGGTTACACCATGCGGTTCTAACCCTGACCTGTCTCAACTAGCGGTTACACTTGGATTCAATGACCTTGCTGCTTTTAACGTCCGCCGCCAGATGGCGACTTGTATTCTGAGATCGACTAATCCTTGGAGCAATTCTGTGTCTAGACGTAGCCTGAACAACTTTTATGCTGCCCGCGTAATTTAAATTTGCATTATATTGTAAATAAAATGAATTTCATTTGTTTTATTTGACCAACAACACTGCGCGAAAGATTACAGGCGCGTGATTTGAATTTTTAAATTATAATTTAATTGTTTTTCTTGACCTATTATTTTTCTAACGTAAATTACGGCACGCCTCTACCACGTGGTTCTAAGATCAATGACGTCGTCTATTGCGAAACTACTTGATGATAAAATATTCACGATGTCTCTTGTTGTGAGAAATATAATGAAATGGCGACTTGTACCCGAGTACTAGGTCGAGCATGATTTTGAGAGCCAGAGATATTGTTTGTTTACTGTCTTATAATTGTAATTTTTCTTAAGAGTTGGATTTTATTTAAGAGCACTAGAATGTTTCACTAAACTTTTTAACTGACTATTTTGACACTTGTCTTTCTCAGAACTCTGACAAACTTCTTGATTTTACTTGACTATGGTCGTTGTGAAACCCCTAGTCCTAATAGTCGTCAAATGACTAACCGGTCTCAGGTTTGGTAAGGAATAAAGGAGTAGAACCTAAAGCAGCTGTATAGCGAATTTTAGGAGCGGATAGAACCCGGAGGCAGTTGCATAGCTAACCTGGGTGCTGGTTGTGTCATTTAAAACTAAAAATATTAATCACTTAGCTTTCACTGAAGTTTCACCTTCAGGTGTTCCGGAACCAAGCTGGGTGGACAAACCTCCGACGTCCAACACGTCTAGCTGGTCAAATGGACTGTCCGACTGCGCCAGGTAAGTGGTCTACAAAGTTCCGCTTAGCCAAAACTACAGCATCTCGGCCAGGGTGGGAGGACTACCAAGTTCCCGCTTGGTGGGAGGACCCTAGGAATGGAAACATTCCCTAGTAATGAGTCACAATGTGAATCGATTGCTATTATATACCCTCCTTTCTAAAGAATAATTTAGCAGTTTCAAATTTCGAGTTAAAGAGACAAGGTTTTCCCCTTTTTTTATTTTAAATCAGATTTCAAAAATGAACCAAAAGTTAAAACAAAGAATAAATGAGAAAAAGAGCACCACCGTAATAATATATTAGAGCGATCGAAATATTACCACTACAACTTAATATTAGTTAGGCGGAAAACAAAAAAGGTTCAGTTCGCCCAAAGGAAGCCAACATCATCAGTTAAAAATATCATTACAGCTTTTTAGAAAGAGGAAATAAGCAGACCAACAATTTGGACTGAGTTTGTCACAGGAAAATAAACGTACATAATCGTTGAAAGCAGTAAATAACAACAATAGAACAAAATAATAGATGCATGAATGTAATAAAATTAAATATATTGTTCCTAGTCTGGTACAGATAAAATTCATACAATATTGATAAAGTAGTTGAAAATAACGAACCAAAAGTACTAAAATATTCTTAAATAAAAACATGGCACTAGACGAATTTGGCAAATAAATGGACCGAGCGACCTTCCAATATTAACATCAAAAAGATATCGTGCCTCTACCTTTATTTTAATAAAACGAGAATAAAGTTCAATAAGATAAACAATGAACGAAAATATGTAATCTGCATTAAATAACGCGATCTGATGGCTTCCCTTAGAAACGAAAATCTAATATTAAACAAAACTGCATTACCTAACTATTAACAACACCGAATTTCCCGGTTTCGTGTCTAATTAATAGTTGAAATCGACTACCCACACGAATCACTAGAAGTTAATTGCAAGATTAGTTATTAAAATTAAAGATAAAATCAATATCTCCCATTGCATCAATTCTAACATCGGTAATACAATAACTTCCATGAAATTAGCACTTTTTTTGACATTAGTAACAACCTATGGCTGTAAACAATAGATGCCTTTCATAAAGCAGCATAATAATCAATAGTTAAATTTTACCCTCGCGGCTGAACCGCTACGGAAAGGTCAAATAAATTAAACTACTCAATTATCAAAAATCTACATTACATTTCGTCGGAAATAAAATTAAACGATTAATTTAATTAAACGCAAAGCTCCGCGAGTAAATACAAATAATTAAGCCATACGAATACAAAACCTATAAGACTTAATTAATCTCTAATAAAGTTGATGTCACGCCGATTAATTAAACTATTAAATCGAGTCCGATATGAATGAAAAGGGTTATTTTTAATGATTATTGAATAATAAACTAGGCCATCCGAATAATAAAAAGAAGCCCTCAACTTTAATTAATCTCTAATTATGATGACGTCACGCCGATCAATTAAGCTATTAAATCGGATCCGAAATGAATTAAAAGCAAAATAATACAACCATGCAAATAATAAGACACGAGAACGCAAAACATATGCAATTAATCAAGAAAACTTACCTTTTAAAATGAGGGCACACTACGCAACACAAAGCCACGTACCACAATGGCAGCCAAGCCAATTCCAAAAACCTCATCCAACGACTTATTCCTGCATCTACTGCACTAAACCTAAAGAGAACCAATCGATGTATTGCGGTTATTTCTATGTTGTAAGTCGATGAAATCTAGCTAGGATATCTGGGCTTAAACAAGATTAAAATGAATCGACTAGACAACCGAAAAGCTTGACTAGAAAAGGGTCTCGTCCCAGACCAAGAACGAAGGAGTCGTCTCGCGCTTGCCAAATGAAAACGACGCGCAGGATTCTCACACCACGCAACCAACAAATCATGAAACGACAGAGAGTATGGTGAAGGCGCCAGATAGATATGAAGTTGTATTAAATCTCGGATCTAAACGTCGAACTGAAACGTACGCCCACCCGAAATAGTGTCAGGGGCTTACTAGAAATTCACTTCTAGTTAGCGACCAAAACGGAATGTCTATAAGCGTTAATTAATCTCCAATCAAGTTGACGTCACACCGATTAATTAAGCTATTAAATCGAGTCCGATATGAATGAAAACGGTTATTTTTAATGATTATTAAATAATAAACTAGGCCATCTGAATAATAAAAAGAAACCCTCAACCTTAATTAATCTCTAATTGGGATGGCGTCACGCCGATCAATTAAGCTATTAAATCGGGTCCGAAATTAATAAAAAGCGAAATTATACAACTATGCAAATGATAAAGACACGAGAACGCAAAACATATGCAATTAATCAAGAAAGCTGACCTTTTACAATGAGGGCACACTACGCGACACAAAGCCACGTACCACAATGGCAGCCGATACTAGACAAAGCCAATTCCAAAAACCTCATCCAACGAGTTATTCCTGCATCTACGGCATTAAACCTAAAGAGAACGAATCGAAATGGCCGATACGGATATTTCTATGTTGTAAGTCGATGAAATCTAGCTAGGATATCAGGGCTTAAACAAGATTAAAATAAATCGACTAGACAACCGAAAAGCTTGACTAGAAAAGGGTCTCGTCCCAGATCAAGAACGAAGGAGTCGTCTCGCGCTTGCCAAATGAAAACGACGCGCAGGATTCTCACACCACGCAACCAACAAAGCATGAAACCACAGAGAGTATGGTGAAGGCGCCAGATAGATATGAGGATGTATTAAATCTCAGATCTAATAGTACCAGGGGCGTACTAGAAATTCACTTCTAGTTAGCGACCAAAACGGAATGTCACACTGTGTACGCCTTGCTCAAGATCAATAACAATGGTCTTTCATTTTGCATACTATTCTGACGATTTGATATTTCAACCTGCCTCTACCAAAGATAACTCCGGAAGTGGGAAATATAAGCTGCGTTCGTTTTAGTAATCTTTTTCCTCGATTTGCTCTGAAAATTTGACAGTCACGACTTCTATGTATTTAAAAGGAAAATCCAAGTCACGTGCCTGTCAAAATGTTAGAACCAATCGAGGAAAAAGATGACAAATACGAACGCGGCTATATATTATAATCTGTTGGTTCCTTCTAGGTGTATTTTGACAACTGCAGCATAAACTGGACATCAGCTGTCATTTGAACAAGAACTATTAAGTTGTTGTATAACTGAAAATTGTAGAAAAATCGCAAAATTTGGAAAAACACGTTAACAATGCCGCATTTTACAGCGCATTCACCATCTTGTCAATAAGCAACTATTTGCTCTACCGAGTCAAAAGCATTTTTTGCCTTTACTTAAAGCTTTGCTACAACGTATCACACTTAAACTAAATGCTTGCATAACTGCAAAAATTACGCTTCCTGCAATTGTAAACTTTTGTAAGCATAAATATTTGTGGGCAATTTTAAAGCGCATCCATTATCCTGTCAAGAAGCAGCTTTTGTTCTTGATTAATAATTTGTAATTCACGTTAATTTTACGGAAAATTGCCCCTGATTCAAGGCATTGTTACAAAATTTCAAATGCTTGTATAACTGCAAAAAACGCTCGATGAAATTGCATAATTTCGGACACATGAAATTTTATGCAATTTTAAAGCGCATCCACCATCCTGTCAAGAACATGTACTTACCCTTTATTTAGCTCAACGGGATGACTATAATGTTATGCTTAAACAATCCAAAAACACTTGGCAGTTGCCAGTTCCTCTCGCTAAGAGGGTCTTGTCCTTAAGCTAATGAAAGATTACTTACTAAAATTAAAGATAAAAACAATAATTCCCCATTGAATCAATTCTAACTTCGGTAATAAAATAAATTCCATGAAATTAGCCGTTTTTGGTATTAGTAATTACCTATGGCTGTAAACAATAGATGCCTTTCATAAAGCAGCATAATAATCAACAGTTAAATTTTACCCTCTCGGCTGAACCGCTACGGAAAGGTCAAATAAATTAAACTACTAAATTATCGAAAATCTACATTACATTTCGTCGGAGATAAAATAAAACGATTAATTGAATTAAAACGGAGCTCCGCGAGTAAATACAAATAATTAAGCCATACGAATACAAAACCCATAAGACCAAATTAATCTCTAATCAAGTTGACGTCACGCCGATTAATTAAGCCATTAAATCGAGTCCGGTATTAATGAAAACGGTTATTTTAAATGATTATTAAATAATAAACTTGGCCATCCGAATAATAAATGAATCCCTCAACCTTAATTAATCTCTAATTGGAATGACGTCACCTCGATCAATGAAGCTATTAAATCGGGTCCGAAATGAATGTAAAGCGAAACAATACAACCATGCAAATAATAAAGATACGAGAACGCAAAACATCTGCAATTAATAAAGAAAACTTACCTCTTAAAATGAGGGCACACTACGCGACACAAAGCCACGTATCAAAATGGCGGCCGATACTAGACAAAGCCAATTCCAAAAACCTCGTCCAATGAGTTCTTCCTGCATCTACGGCACTAAAACTAACGAGAATTAATCGAAATGGTCGATGCGGATATTTCTATGTCGTAAGCCGATGAAATCTAGCTACGATCTCTGAGCTTAAGCCAGATTAAAATAAATTGACTAGACAACCGCAAAGCTTGACTAGAAAAGGGTCTCGTCCCAGACCAAGAACAAAGGAGTCGTCTCGCGCTTGCCAAATGAAAACGATGCGCAGGATTCTCACACCACGCAACCAACAAAGCATGGATCGACAGAAAGTATGGTGAAGGCGCCAGATAGATATGAGGTTGTATTAAATCTAGGATCTAAACGTCGAACTGAAACGTACACCCGAAATAGTACCAGGGGCTTACTATAAATTCACTTCTAGTTAGCGACCAAAACGGAATGTATATAAGCCTTAATTAATCTCCAATCAAGTTGACGTCACGCCGATTAATTAAGCTATTAAATCGAGTCCGATATGAATGAAAACGGTTATTTTTAATGATTATTAAATAATAAACTAGGCCATCTGAATAATAAAAAGGAACCCTCAACCTTAATTAATCCCTAATTGGGATGGCGTCACGCCGATCAATTAAGCTATTAAATCGGGTCCGAAATTAATAAAAAGCGAAATTATACAACTATGCAAATGATAAAGACACGAGAACCCAAAACATATGCAATTAATCAAGAAAGCTGACCTTTTACAATGAGGGCACACTACGCGACACAAAGCCACGTACCACAATGGCAGCCGATACTAGACAAAGCCAATTCCAAAAACCTCGTCCAACGAGTTATTCCTGTATCTACGGCATTTAAACTAACGAGAACGAATCGAAATGGCCAATGCGCATATTTCTGTGTTGTAAGTCGACGAAATCTAGCTAGGAAACTCTGGGCTTAAACCATTGACAAAAGTAAGATATCGATGGCTTAAACCAGATTAAAATAAATCGACTAACCCAAACTAACGGAAAAGCTTCTCTAGAAAAGGGTCTCGTCCCAGACCAAGAACGAAGGAGTCGTCTCGCTTTTGCCAAATGAAAATGACGTTCAGGATTCTCACACCACGCAACCAACAAAGCATGAAACGACAGAAAGTATGGTGAAGGCGCCAAATAGAGATGAGGTTGTATTAAATATCGGATCTAATAGTACCAGGGGCGTACTAAAAATTCACTTCTAGTTAGCGACCAAAACGGAATGTCACACTGTGTACTCAGGATCAATATCAATGGTCTTTCATTTTGCATAATATTCTAACTGACGATTTGATATTTCAACCTGCCTGTACCAAAGATAACTCTGAAAGTGGGAAATATAATATATTGTAATCTGTTGTAGATGGTTTCCTCTAGGTGTATTTTGACAATTGCAGCATAAACTCGACATCAGCTGTCATTTGAACAAGAACTATTAAGTTGTTGTATAACTGAAAATTGTAGAGAAATCGCAAAATTTTGAAAAACACGTTAACAATGACGCATTTTACAGCGCATTCACCGTCCTGTCAGGAAGCAACTATTTGCTCTACCGAGTCAAAAGCAATTTTTGCCCTTACTTAAAGCATTGCTACAACGTATCACAATTAGACTAAATGCTTGTATAACTGCAAAAATTACGCTCCCTGAAATTGTAAACTTTTGTAAGCATAAAAAATTTTGCGCAATTTTAAAGCGCATCCGCAATCCTGTCAAGAAGCAACTATTTGCTCTGGATTTAATGCATTGCGACTGTTGAATAAGTTGTAATTCACGTTAATTTTGCGTAAAATTGCCCCTGATTCAAGGCATTCTTACAACGTATCAAATGCTTGTATGACTGCAAAAAACGCTAGATGAAATTGCATACTTTTGGACACATGAAATTTTATGCCACCATCCTGTCAAGAATATGTACTTACCCAGCTTACCCTTTATTTAGCTCAACGCGATGACTATTCTGTGATAAACGATCCAACAACACCCGGTAAGTTGCCAGTTCCTCTTGCTAAGAGCGTATTTTCCTTTCTTATTTAACGTCAATACTAGTTACCTGCTAATCGGTTATATTAAACTAGCTAAGCTTCAGTTTTTTTAACTGCCTGTTATGTTTGGCAAGCCATCCTCTTGGTAATATTTACCAACTTGTTAAAACTTAGCCTTAGCTTAGTTTCAATTAGTAGTGATCGGATAATTTCAATAAAACAACTTCACTATTCATCATCATTTAAAAAGTTATTGGCAGTGTTTATTGCATACTGACTAGATGAATAGACGTCTCTTGATGTAAAGGTTTAAACGTTAATAACTGAGAATAACTCCGATAAACCCCAGAAAAAAACCAAGTAATAACTTCGTTACAAAGGGTATCCCCATGACCCTTCATATATCACTAGAGGGAAAAAGATGCGCACTCCTGCAAAATACAAAAAGCTTTATTTATAGAAGCGAATAAGCGTCTAAAAGTAAAAGAGCTACCGGAAAACATCATATATATACCGAAAAAATGTACCTCCATGTACCTTTGTAGCGACAAAAAGCGAAACAAATTACACAATCATCCCAGATAATGAATATCGTCGAACAAACGAACATGCCCCTTTATTTCTACACGGTCACCGGTCCAAAACATAATTTTTCATGGCGAAAAATGTAATTATTTTGCCGAGCGCCCGGCGCGAATTGAAAATATGACGTATACTGTAATTTGGATAACGTAACATCGCTTTGCTCTAAACTTCGTTAGGTTTTCTCTTTGATTTTCTGATTTAACTCTCTTTGTTTTTCATCACATTTTGATACAATGCGGAGATACTAAACGTATATACCAGACAACGGGGGTACACGTAATGTGTTTGCCACCATTTGTCTTTGCTTGTTGAGGGAACGTCATAATTTTAGGATCGTTGCGGACTGTGGGAACACAAAACGACTCTAAAATTGAGGTTAAATCAAAGAGGACAAAACGTTATTAGCCAGAGGAACTGGCAATTTACCAGAGATTTTTGGATAGTTTATAGAAAACTGTTTAGTTATCGCGTACATGTTCTTGAGAGGATGGTGGATGTGCTTCGAAATGGCGTCAAACTTTGTTTTCCTAAAAGTTTAATTGTGATACGTTGTAGCAATGTGTTAAATAAAGAGCAAAATTTGTTTTTGACTTGATAGCGAACGTGCCGTAAACTACATAATATTGATGTGATTTTCAAATTTTTCATATCACGATGTGTTATTAAGAGCAAATAGTTGTTTCTTGACAGGATGGTGAATCCACGATCAAACTGCATTGATAACGCGTTTTCCCAACTACTGCAATTTTTCAACGATATTTTTATTTATACAACAACCTAATAGTTTAGTTTTTGTCCAAATGGCAGCTGAAGTCAGGGTTACCATATTAGGCGATCGTCCCCAATAATTAGAGGATTTTCTTCTTTGGGGTTTATTTGAGCATATTTTTTTCTGGGGATTTCTTCTAGGGACAAAATATTTACCTGAGAATAACAGGCGATTCTATGGCAGACACTATTTGAATTAAATCTCAAAATAAAATACAGTTGTTCTTAACACAAAATGTAAAAAATATATATTTTACTAATCTTTATGCTCGAGCTGTGACCACAGATTTATATAGGCTACGCGAATATATAAATCTGTGCTGTGACGAAGCCATCTATTGTTAATAGTTATAAATAGTGATATATGGGTAAACACTATCGAAATATTTCTAGGATTTCTAAAAATCATTTTGGGGGACTAATATGTTGCAAAACTGCTCTGATCGGATTCTAACGATGTTTTTT
>MU195200.1:2132-16431 GCA_016904865.1 Pissodes strobi | reverse complement strand
TTATGTAATATATAAGAACGATATATGTAAATAACTAAAAATTAATTAAGAATTTACAGTGTTGCCAAATTTGGATTTTTTTGTTCAAAATGTAGCTATTTAGTTGAAGTAGAAGAGAACCTAACAAACATAACAATAATGATTTAAGCAATAATTGTAACTTTAATTTCTAAGGAACAGATTTAATAAATGTTCGACATGTCGACCGTTTTGCATAATGCATGTAGTGTAAACAAATGGTATAAGATTTATCTCATTAAGCACATAATTTGATTCATTTAAATAGTTAATTGCCTGGCGAATTCGGTTTTTTAGTTCTAAAACAGTGGATGGTATATTTTTATACACTATGTCTTTTACCGTACCCCACAAAAAGAAGTCCAACGGTGTCAAGTCAGGGCTACGAGCAGGCCAAAAGATGGTACCATTTTGTCCTATCTATTCCCTAAAATTGTAATTTAAGAATCCAGCAAGTTCCGCACTCCGGTGGTAAGGTGCTCCATCTTGTTGCCAGATTAAATTTGGATGATTTCTTTCCGGAATATTGTTAGAAATGAGAGGTCGGATTTCATTTATTAAGAGATCTAAATACCTTTGTGATGTTAGATTATATTCATAAAATATAGGTCCCAAAATCCTTTACCTCCAAATTCCGCACCACACTTTCACTGATTTTCTACCCTGCTTCTGAACTTGCACGACGGATTTTTTATTTTCAGCACTCCAATAGTGCATATTTTTTTTATTAAATATACCCACAGCAGTTGTAAATATAGATTCATCGGTCCAAATGATGTTGTGAAAAATGTCTAAAAAATGCCTGTTCATCATGATATTGCAAAATTCGAGTCTTAAGTTAAAATCTGATAGTTTTAATTGTTGAACTGGCAGAAATTTAAACGGCTTATAATTGTTAATCTTCAAACAAGTTTGTAAAGTTGTTCGTTTCACGTTGGTATCTGAAGCAGCAAGGCGGGTGGAGGTTTCTGGAGTATCTTCAAAATGCAGATGGAAGTCTAGTTGCTTATTTTCATTTAAAACGGTTCGACGTCTGTTTTTCTTTAGTTCTAAATTTCCATTCCTTCTAAACTGCTGGTACAGCTTCGCAAATATTTTTTTTTCGGGCAAATGCCTCTGAGGAAATTTGTCGCTATACTGTATCAGCGCAAGGACAGGACTTTTATTATTTGCCATATAGCATTCTATCATATCGATCTTTTCTTCTAACGAATACATTTTAAAAAGTAATATAAACAAATAATAACCTGCACTATAATAGAAAAATATATAAATGGAACTGAAAAAAAATCAACTGAAATATTGTCTCATAGCTATTTGTCAAAATCTTCATGAAGGTATTGCCATGGCAACAGCAAATATTGTTTTTTTCAAAGGCTCCCGCGATTAAGTGCCCCAAAATATACATAATACTAAAACGAATTATTCGCATTTTAATAGAATATACAGAGTTTTTATACCTGAAGTATATAATAATAGAGCACAAAAGTTTTAAGGATAAATTTTATTATGCAAAATGAAGGACATGTCGAATATTTAGTTTAATCTGTTCCTTAGAAATTAAAGTTACAATTGCTTATATCATTATTGTTATGTTCGTTAGGTTTTCTTCTACGTCAACTAAATACCTACATTTTGAACAAAAAAATCCAAATTTGGCAACAATGTAAATTTCTAATTAATTTTTAGTTATTTACATATATCGTTCTTATACATTACGTAAGTTTGTATACGTTAATACAATTTTGATGCATTAGTGTGGAAATATTCACCACTGCCAGGAGATAATCGTCAGTTTGCTTCAAAACGGTAAGCCAGAACCCCACAGTATTATATATTTTTAAAATTGCTATTGATATGTCCATTTAACAATATAATAAAATATAGGGTGTCCCATTTGAAAAACCATACAAAAATAACGGTTTACGAAACTTGGCAACACTGGTAAATTTTTTGACTTACTTGAAATTTTTGTATTTGCTGAGGAAAATCACAATTTTATTTAAACGAATCCGTTTATTAAAGTTTAGAAACTCAATTAGCGTCATGGCTGTAGCTGTTGAGACATAACCCTAATTCTGATTATAATCGCTAATAAGTCCGAAACGGTGCTTCTCAGACCCATATTTATTTATATCATTGAACTTGTCTTTGAAACGGTTATCGGAAAATATGATTAAATACAGGGTGTGTCATTTAAAAAAAATTGTTTTTTTCTATCACCCTGTATACCATCAGTTGAGAGCTGAACAAATGCTAAAAAATTGAAGATCGTTTTAAGGTTAATAATTTTTGTACAATTTTTTTTTTGTAAATACTATACTTTCCGAGATAAGGTATAGGCCCCTCATAAACGGGCCACCCTGTACCTAAATGTGCATAATTTTCGATGCGGCGAAACGAATCCATGTCTCTACGTTCTAGCAAAATTTCTGTAACGCCTCGGTGGTGTATAGAAGGTAGCGTGCTTACCTGTCATTCCTGCGCTGCGGGTTCGATTCCCGTCGGTCGCGACAGATGTTTTGTTTATTGTTTTCTTATTAATTTACCTTTTTTCTTAATTTTGGGTTAGTTTGGGTTAGCCTTGGGTTAGTTTTGGTTAGCACTTGGTTAGTTCTTGTTAATTGAGCCCTCGTAGCGAGCGAAGCGAACGGACTCGAACGGAGGGCCATGCAAAACCATAATAATACCTCTTAACATTTAAATTATAGTCGCCTATTATACGCCTGTCATAACAAGATGCGATCCTGTACGTTAGATATGAATATGCCACCGGGCACAGGGTAAGTTGTCAGGAAACATAACAAATATTTTCCGAACATAAAATATGGCAACCTCGCACCACGAGCCAACGTCTAGAGAACTCTGTGAAAGCACATCTTTTACCGTACCGAAACAATTATTCAACCACAGTTTATACCGTAACCGAATGCCGTTACGGTATAAACAGTGATTCAACTATTCAAGTGTTTTAAAGCAAAATAATTGAACCAATAGGAACGCCATCATTGATGATTTATATCACTACAGAAATGAAATCGCTCTTTTGTAAATTTATTAGTACTTATATTTAAATTTTAATTGAAAAATTATAAAGCTTGATTGACCCTGTATAGATATCTAACTACCATCAGCATTTATTTTTTAGCTACTACTATTTATGATGACCGCTACTTTTTGGTAATCTTCACACTGTTTTCAATGAGATTTTTACACAATTAAATATATACATATTTTACTTAAACGACCTGTCGAAATATTAAAAGACATATTCCATCAAAAGTCGATATGATGCATCAAGCAAAGGTTGTTAAAAGAAGTTTCACTTCAGAAATCCAAATACGAATTTGCCGAACTTCAGCACGTCATCTGATGTGAGATTTTATACATGAATTGCGTATGCTCGGAATTTTAGAACTCTGATATTTGGCTTCAAAAACATCAGAAGTACCGATGCCAAGTTAAATACCTGCTTCGGCATGGTATAAGAAGTTGTGGGGAAAGTCAGGAGTACGTCTAGTCTCCAAATTCAATACTTCTTATAGGCCCTCAAAAAAAAAACTCGCCACCTAGGTAGAATCTTCTCAGCCTCCAATTTTTCATCCTTTCGTAACCTTTGCCTAAAGACCAACTGGAATTTTGAATCAGGTGAACTTGATTCTGACTTTAGTGGTTTCTTAAATAAAATTATAAATGCATTCAATAAAGCCTTCCCGCTTAAATCCATTAAACCTAAGCGTCACAAACCATGGACTACGAAAGGCTTACGCATATCTGCAAAAAATATGCGTTCCCTCTCATACATAAAAAAATTCACTAACTCCACTCAAGTTCTTGAACTCATTTCGAATTATAGGAAGATCTACCTAAAACTTATCAAGACAGCAAAGAAACTATATTATCAAAATCGTTTATCAACTGCTAAAAACGTATCCAAGGAGGCCTGGTCCATTATTAACGATCTTAGAGGCAAAACAAATTCCGCGAACCAGAGCATGCCAAAACCAAATGATTTAAACGAATATTTTGTCAACGTGAGCAAAAATGTTACCTCTGGTATTTCTCCTTCTCTCGACCCTCTCTCGTTTCTTCCTCCTTCTAAAAAAGTCGCTGATAGTTTTTTCCTAAGCCCTGTGACCAGCCTTGAACTTCTTCAGGTAATGAGCAGCATAAAGAGTAAATCAGCTTGTAGCACTGATAATCTGTCAATTAGAATTTTCTTGAACCTCCCACTTCCAATTCTGGATGTCCTAGCTTCCTTAATTAATGCGTCCTTCACGAAAGGTGTTTTTCCCGAATGCCTCAAAACTGCGATAATTATTCCTCTTCATAAGGGAGGTGAAAAGGATGTCTTATGCAATTATCGTCCAATTGCTCTGTTGCCTGTACTCTCTAAAATCATTGAAAAGTTATTAAAAAATCGCCTCATGCCATTTCTCCTTAGACATGGCATACTGTCCCCGGAACAGTTCGGATTTTTACCAAACAAGTGTACAAATGACGCCATGTTCTCGTTGCTTCACGATGTTTACTCATCCCTTAACAACAATCTCCCCACTGCTACAGTCTTCTGTGATTACGCTAAAGCGTTTGACTGTGTGTGTCATGACATCTTGTTAAGAAAACTAATTTTTTATGGAATCCGTGGTATTCCTTCGAACTGGTTTCAATCTTATCTTGAAAATAGACAGCAGTTTGTTAGAGCGAACGGTTCTGATTCTGATTGCAGATTAATTACCAGTGGAGTTCCACAGGGCTCTGTTCTTGGGCCTATCCTTTTTCTAATATATATTAATGACATTACATACCTAAAAATCAATGGTAAAATTTCTCTCTTTGCTGACGACACAAGCATAACTTGGAGTGATTCTAATACTTTCTCCCTACACTCTAATATCTCCAGCGATCTCGTCACAATCAAAACTTGGTCTGACTCAAATTGGCTGTGTTTCAACGTTGATAAAACGGTAGCCTTATCTTATAAAACAACCTTACAACAACCTTCGCTACTTCACAACAGCAATATTAAATAAGTTGAATCGGCTAAATTCCTAGGTTTGAGCATTAGTGCCAACCTTAAGTGGTCCGCACATATTGATTCTTTAACAAAAAAGCTTTCTTCTGCCTGCTTCGCAATTCGATCGGTTTCGAAGGAACTAAATCTGTCTACTGCCAGGCTCACTTACTTCTCTTTGTTTGAATCTCATCTTCGCTACGGCCTTCCCTTTTGGGGCTGTTGTAACACCGAGCAATTTCGTACCATTTTCAAACTTCAAAAGAGAGCAATTCGTTATTTATTTGGTCTTAATGGCAGAGCTCATTGCGAATACTACTTTAAAAAATATAAAATTCTTACGCTTCCTGCTTTGTTTATTTTAGAAACAACTTGTTTAATACGCAAATATCGAACCATATTTCCCGAAAGGCCATAACATGAGTACTAAACAAGAAATTCGAGTCAGGACATCCACCTTCCTTTTCCCTCCTCTGAATTAACAAAAAATTCTATTCTTTATAATTCCAAGAAGCTATACAATACACTCCCGCTACATCTTAAATCCATCCCTACATTTGCTAAATTTCGTGAAAAAACGAAAGCTTACCTACTAGAAAGACCTTATTATTCTATAAATGAGTTTTACGTGAATTAGATTTTATTTTTTCCTCCATTAATTTTCTTGGGCTTCATGTGCGGCGGTGAAAATTTACTGATAATTTTTTATATTATATATATTTTTTTATAATAGGTATAGGATTATCTTTTAGACGAATTAGTGATTTTTCGGATATACAGGAATTACACAAAATTAAATACCAAGCTATCAATTTTAGTCATGTTTTGTTTACTTTTACTCGGTATTTTCAACTCTGCAGCATATGCACATTGCCTGAGTCAAGTTCACCGACATGACCTTCCTTATTTTTTCAAACAGCACGCTTCGTTATAATGTATGTTTAATATTTTGATAACACTGGGTTTCTTTACCCTATGTTTTGTGTACTTCCTGTGGATCTAGTTCAATTGCTTATGATGTTCTGTAATATAGTTTTTTTGTGAAATCGTGACCAATTTCAATTTGAAAATTGCTTGTTCTATTTTTATCGTATATATTATTGTATATATTAAGTTTTGTTTTGTTTTGTATTTGCCCTACTATGGTTAGTTTATTTATTTTAGTTCGCTTTGTCCATAAAATTTATTTGAATTTTTCTGTGGCAATAAAGCATACTTGACTTTGACTTTGACTTTGACTTTGACTTTGACGCAGACAGCCAAGCAATACACATTGATTGGTGTTATTGTTATTTCAAGCACGTAAGTAAATTTCGAGCTCGTCCTTTAATTTCAATACCTACTATTAGAAATCGCCTAAAGTTTAGTTTCTCTATCGCAAATGAATCATTGCGGAATGTATTACAATCATAGCGAACGTTCTCAGTGATTTGCTGTTTTCTTTTTTATTTGCCGAGACAAAATTAAAAACAACTAACTTCGCGACAAATTGTAAGTTATTCCCCTGGATAAAATATACTATGTTACAACTTACCATGCTATCCTGCTAAAGACTTAAATACCTACAAACATTTTTATTTTTAGGATGATAACCTACGTAAAAAATGAATGAGGTTCTATTTCTATAGAGGTAGTTAACAGAGTTGTACATAATAAGGATTCTATATGTTCAGTGGCAAATTCCCTAAATACATATCATGTGACTCTCTCTAGAAATGTGAAAAAGATATTTTGTATTTCGCTAGGTCATGTAGGCGATAGATCACTTCTTAGTTGAATATTTAAAACAAGCTTCGACTACACATTTTGGTTTGACACCTAAGGAAGTTGACCTATGTGTGTGCGCCGCATTGGGATATTATATTTCCTGGTTCCTGGAAAAATTGACTTACAATATTTCTGAAGAAAAAGAGTGATCTCTCTATTAGGACCCCCCCTACAAGTTTGCCAAAATCAACAAAATTTAGTCAAGCCAATGTTTATCGTTTCTGATAAACTACCTATTGTTAAGGATAGATTAAACGAAACTGGGGTAACCACTGTGCCGACAGTAAGCAAGGTTAAAAGGGACGAAACAAGTACGTGACATTACACCTAGTAAAAGAGGGGTTCTGTTTGTATGTATTGCCATAAGCGCGATAGGAAATCCCTCATATGTTTCTGTTCCCCAAAAAAATATTTCAGGACCACTTCATTAGAGGGTCCATTGATGCAGCCAATGGTTCTGAATAAATGACGGTGGAAGACTTGTAAAGAATTTTGCAACACTTCATTGCCCATTTGGAAATGCCACTTTTCTTTTAAACTCTGATATTTGCATGGAGATGCTGAGTGAGGCTATCTGAATGATCAGCATGGTTTAGAACCAATATACCTACTGGTTTCGAATTATGCTAAAACGGAAGATGTCCTGTTTGTTTTAAGTAAGATTGTGAGCAAAAAAATGTGGAGCTCAGACCAATCTCAGATTTGATAGGAATGTGCATCATCACTCACTGAAGGCCTTACAAGAAGCATGTTCCTAGTAAAAAATCTCCGAGTGGTGTTTCTTCTTCAGGCTTTTCATGAAGTGTTGCATTATTTGGTTTGCAGTCATATTCTGGCATGGAAACACTTTGCACATTTCGGCTGTATTCACTATTTCTTTTTTTTATGTTAGGTACTTACACAAAAAAAAATCCTATACCACTCAACGAGCCATTACATTCGACTTGAAGCGCTGTAGGTTGTAGTTTTTGGGAAGGACGTTACTCGGATGTCCATTCCACAATGAGGCAGTTCTCCAGAAAAGGACTCCCGTAACAGCGACGACGTCCTAGATGTTCGCAACTCAATCGTATGTTGATGAGCAGCTTGTGCCTGACGGGTGTTTCTATTTGTTGTTTTTCGAACACCTTCCGGACTGATCTCCTCTGTATGCAATACAATATCTCCTAACAGATATTTTGGAATGCCTCGTTTGTTCTCATAGGCATTTAGGAAACTATAACGGTAAATAGTCTCAATAGAATCACAGAAGACAAGAGAAGACAAGTAATTTTAACCTTAATTAATTATTATCCGACTAGACAAAGGTATCCATTAAGGACAAATTGTCGGATTTACATTGGAAAGACACATAATTCTAGCCAGTTACTAAAATTGTATATGAATCTTCCTGGTCAATCTATCTGAAAAAGGAAGAAACTTTATAGCATCCAAGAATGTATGAATTATTGTACTGTTGCTTGGTTAGCTTTTAATTTGTGCTGTCCTTCTAATAGTATAAATTAGAAAAAAATGTTTGGTCATAACGGCTTTGTTGGTTTATGATTTTACTTTGTAACTTTTTGACTATGATGTATTAAATTTGAATTTCGCTCAAAAGATTTTAATTATTCTTAGTATTTTTATATAAATGTCACTTCATATCTTTGTCAGGCGTAAGTATCTTCGCTAAAGGAAAGACTTGAACAGTTCTTCGAGTAGTATCAAAACAGAAAACTCCTGCATTATCTTTGGACTTGCAAAGCGTAGGCAATAACGTAAACTTAGGTGTTTTTACTGAACGTATTAGATCCATGAGCAGCAAAGCTGTTGTACTTAACGAGATTTGCTGTAACATATTTAATTTAGAGGTGAATTTGCGACTGCTTTTGAGGTCCATTACAAACCATATGCTGTTTCTGGCAATTATAATGAAATTTGTCGAAGGTAAGGAAACTTTATTATTAAAAAACTGAAATTCTAAGAAAATTATGATAATATTTTCCACTAAAAGTGCATTTTTATTCATGAATTAGTGAGTTATCTTTTTGCAGATTATTTTCAGAGTTTTAAATGTGTCAATCACACAGGAGCATTGTAATTCAATAACAAATGTTAGCAATGGTTTAACCGTAAATTTACCTCACCTAAAATTAAAATATTCGTCAAGAATCTAATTAGTAAGTAGGCACACGTTCTGATTCATTCTGAAACCATTAAGCGACTTTACAAGTGTTTTTTCAAATATTTATGTATAAAGAAAAATAACACTTATCAGGCAGATCTACTCTGCTCTACTTTTTTTTATAAAATCAGCAACATTAAATCCAATAAATTATTCCCAATTCAGAATATCAATTTTCTTGTCAATATTATAACCTTACGAAAGAATAAATTTAAAACAACAAAAAAAACACAACTTTTTCCATTTTGTGTTCATAATGATTCGATTTCGATACGCTTCTTTTCGACACGCATTTTGTTGACTGGTTGCTATGACATTTACAAAATTGTTCAATGTCAAGGCCCACTAGCAAAAATTTCGACACCGCTTTCAATGGGATTTCTAGTAATAAAGACGTCAAAAATTAAAAGATGGCCGCTCAAGTGCTGATCGAGAATAGAATAAATTAATGTTTTCATTAAAAAACTTGCAAAATAGAAAAAATAGTATAAAATACACGTTTTAAATAGTTATTTGTGCAACCAGTTGGGAAAAGCACTATGTTTCATAACGAGCGAAGCGAGTTGCGCAAAAGAACGCGAGTTACGAAAAATTGTGTTTCCCAACGTGTTTCACACAATATTTTTTCTAATTTTGAATAGGAAGTTACTATTTAAATTCAAATTAAAGGTACTAAAATGGCCCATCCGAGTGTCCCTCGTAGATTCCTTTTAAATCGTCTAGTAAGTTCGGAGATGTTTATTTGTTAATTCGTTGCTATGGAAGCAAGTATTGTTTAGTGTCATGTTTTATGAGTTTAAACTGTCAAAAGAATTGAAAAATAATAATCGTTTTTCTTCTCGTAAATAATTCAGTAAATTTGTTTAAAGTAGAAGAATACATATACTGCAATGTCCGATTCAGAGAATGACGTACCGAGTGACATTGAGGAAGCGGCTCAATCTGCGTTATCTACAATTATTCCTAAGAAGTCGAGGAGCAAGTATGATTTGGCCTATGCCAAATTTAGTTTCTGGTGTGAACACAAAAGGATTACCCATTTGAACGAAAAAGTTTTGCTAGCGTATTTTCAAGAAAAAAAGGAAATGAAGAATTCAACCTTGTGGAGCTTATATTCGATGTTAAGAGCCGAATTGTGTCTAAAAAGAAATATTGACATTAAGAAGTATACAAATTTACTGGCGTTTTTAAAACGTCATTCTGAAGGTTACCAGCCTAAAAAATCGCAAGTTTTAAGTAAAGAAAACATTTCCGATTTTATGAGAGAAGCTGCCGATGAGCAACATTTAATGACCAAGGTAGCATTAATCATTGGAGTTGCTGGAGCTTGCCGAAAAGGTGAATTAACTTTTCTTCGCGTAGAAAATGTAGTATTTCAGGAGCAGTTTGCTAAAGTGACAGTTCCCAACACAAAGACGAAAGTATGTCGAGAATTTGCTATAACCGCTGGAGCTTTTGAAGGTATAAATTGCATCGAAATGGTAAAGAAATACGTTCTGCTAAGGCCGTCAAATGTTAAGCATGACAGATTTTTTGTCAAATATTCAAATGGGAAATGTGGAGTGCAACCTGTAGGTATTAATACATTTGGAAATATGCCGAAAATAATTGCCCAGTTTTTAAAGTTGCCAAATCCTTGTTTGTATACCGGTCACTGTTTTCGACGGTCATCGACTACTCTCCTCGCGGATTCTGGAGCCGATTTGTTGAGAATCACACAGCATGGGGGATGGAAGTCTAATACAGTTGCCGAGGGTTATGTGGAGAATTCTATAACGAATAAACAGAAGATTGCCGCAAACATTCTTGGAGAAACTTCCATGGAAATTAATGCCACACAGAAAACTTCGTTGTCAGCCTGGGTCAATATCACTAATTGTTCGAACTGTGTTATTAATATCTATAATTAATGTTTTTATTCACATGTAATAAAATTGAATATATAAAAAAATCTTCATTAACATGTGGTACATCAAATTTAATGACAATAAAGGGGTAGATCAAGTAGTTTAGTTTAAAAAATAATCTGTATGTTTCTTAATTAATGGCGAAATGTGCTTTTCATCGCCAGTTGCGAAATATTTTACTTTTCGTAACTAGTTACGAAAAGTAGGACGTTTCAAAACGTCAAATAGTTTTGAAAAGTGTCACTTTATATGTCAAAATTAGAAAAAAATATTTAGCGCACTCGCACGTTAGGAAACTCCAAGCGGGTCGTTTCCTAATTTCGTGCTCGTGCGAAAAAATATGGTCTTTCAAAACTAGTATCTTAATATACCTATTTAGCACTCAATAGACGAAAACTTTATATTAATGAAAAAGCTCACGGCAGCAAAAGTTTCATGCTGCCTCTGCCAGCGGCACTAGCTCAAGCTAATCCAATCAAATAACGAATTTGTTTAAATTGATTGGGTAAATCTGTCGCGTTATATATGACATATCTCTCAATTTCCAGCACAATAGTTTCAATAAATAAATCAAGTTGACTCTTAATAACTTTTATTTTTCCTTTTTTTACTTTTAGTGTCGCTAAAAAGCGCCAGCAGTAGTCTTTTGCAGCCGCTTGACAAATATAAATAATCAATTATTCTTAAGTTTATTCTGATGGTTTAACGTTCGAATAAAAAATAGCATTTTCTCTAGAAATTTTTAGAAAAGGAGTATTCCTTTGTTTAGCCGTTTCTCAAAAATCTGTGTTAAGCAAGGCGGCTGACCTAACTACTCAATTAACTCAAAAAAGACAGACAACATCAACAATAAATGTATGGGTCTTATTCAAAAAAAAGTCCTTTAAATCTTTGTGCCCCAAGGCCAATAATACTTTAAGAAAGCCCTGTGCCATTATTTTTATCCTCCATTATAGATTTGCAATATGTTTAGTTCCTTTTGCTTGTTATACATAATAAATAAAAATAATAAATACTGTAGTTAGTAACAAGGACGTTCTTGTTTTATGTCATATGGTATTTTTTACTTTTTACTGCAAGGAAATGTTAGTTATTCGACGATTTGCAGAATATTTGCAAATGTATTTGGTATTTTTTACTTTCTTAATTGTTTTTAAAAAGCATTTCTGGACCATAAGGGATTGATTTTTAGTTAATAACTTATCGTTTTTGGCTAAATGTGGACTTACGTAAAAGGTGTTGTTAGACACATCAGAGTGTTAAGGTCGTATATACCCTTAGTATGTATTACTTTTGAAATAAATTTAACAAAGAATAATTTCAGCAGTTTTGCCGAAGAGATAAATTGATTCTTCAAACATAAACTATTTTAAACCCAAGAAATTTCGACCTTATCATTGTTTATTTGAAATTTGTATGTTTGTTGGGTTATGCCTTAAAACAATCCATATAACACAAATGTATGCATTGAACATTAATCAAGTTTTAATTTCTTTTATTATCATCATCGACAATAAATCCGCTAAGAAATTAACGATCCATTGTCCGTATTGTTCAATAATACCAAAAACATTTTATCGTATAAAGTGATACTAATGACTAAGTGACGAAAAAATAACTTACTAGTCATATTATTGTAACAAAAAACTGCTGAAAAGATAAGGAGTGAATAAGCAATAATTTCCGAGCGATTAAGAGGAAATATTAGAAAAATTATACAGTTATACCTTTGAATATTTTACGAAATCATGCATACTTATTTCATAATACAAGCTAATTTGACTACAAACCCGCGAATTTGCTTCACGCAATGGCTGTCTCACCACATGAAGATGAAGATTTAATTAAGTTCTTGCATGAAAAGCATCATAATAGCATAAAACAGTTAAATAGTTTTTAGAAAAAAAATTATGCTAGAACTACAGGAATATTGAAGACATTCTCGGGATAGAATTTTTTTCTCTAAAAATGAAGAGTGACAGAAGAATGAAGATAAAGGGGAGAATGGTAGAAAATAGTAGAAAAATAAAACAAATCTTGAAAGACATAAGGAGCCAGTAAAATCCAGAAAAATTGTTGAAATAACGGGGATTAAAGGCTTGTCGGAAAAGAGAATTATTTTAACATAACTAAAGCAAAACTCAATGCCAATTTGCACTAAAAAAGCTTCGAAAGTGCGAGCAGCTGTTTCTGGTTTTCCCAACTTGATTTGCCGCAACCAAATTCTCAGAATAAGAGGATGTACAGGGTGGCCCGTTTAAGACGGGCCTATACCTTTTCTCAAAAACTACGGGTATTACAAAAAAAATTAAATACAATGGTTGTGCGTAGTGAAATCATGTTTATTTTATTTTATTTGTATTTTTTAACCGTCACTTTTTTATATACAGGGTGTTCAAACAAAGATAATTTTCTTTAAATGAAACTACCTACATATTTTATTACATTTTTGGATTGGAAAAACATGTCACTTTCTTTGACCACCCTGTACACAAAAAAAGTGAGGATTAAGCAAATATAAAAAATAAATATCATTTTAATAGGAACAACTTTTGTATTTAATTTTTTTTGCAACCCCCGTAGTTTTCGAGATAAGGTATAGGACCCTCTTAAACGGGCCACCCTGTACGCGATGGTGCAAAGAATCAGAAGTGGCTATATAATTTGGAAAACCAAGTATATTTTGCGTGGATTGTGTGGACTATGTAGTAACACTTTGAGAGTGAGATATTATAGAAAAGTTGTTTTCTGATATTTAAAAAATTGTGATGATTTCGTATTTCACCGGATGAAGCACTTTCACGTATCTCGAGAATATTGGTCTAATTTCATTCAAGTCGAGATGTGGTCTTCAAATAAACTTCTGGTCATAAATCGTGCCATAATTTTTAGTCAAATATATATTAAATTAGGCAAAATATCTAAATAAGGTTTTCGAGTTTTGCACAAATTTTCAACTAACAACTAGCAGTTACAGGTCTTTCGCAGCAAATTTCTTTTACAATGGGTTAAATGAAACTTGGTCTTTTACAAAGTTAATAACTGAGAATTTGCAAAAAATATGCTTTTATTTTTTGTTCCGAAACGCTACCACGACTTAATGCAAATAAAGAATTTAAACAATTTCTAGTGATGTTTGTTCTGTTAATTTGTTTTTGGTTTTATGGAAGCTGCAATTTAACTTGGGTGACTGGTAAACAATATAGTGGTTAAATTTCACTCAAATGGTTAATATCTGTCCTTTTGTTGATGCCGTTAGGTTCCTGTGAGATGAGGGCCATTTCTAAGAAAAGCCTTTTTTTAAAGTTTATTTGTGTTGCCAATATCTTCACCGAACCATAATCCATATTATGCCCAAAGTTGTTGGCATGTTCAGCAAGTACGCATCTCTCAAGATGTAGTCGTCAGTCACTCCTGTGGGAAACAATT
>JAEQML010070982.1:0-16431 GCA_016904865.1 Pissodes strobi | reverse complement strand
GAGTAATGGCCCAAGAACGCTTCCTTGGGGAACGCCATAAGCAGTTTTTCTTTTATTTGAACATATATTATTACATTTGACTATTTGATGTCTATCTGATAAGTAAGATTTGAAAAATGATAAAACTATTCCATCAATTCCCATTTTTTCCAATTCCAAGAGCTTTTTTCTACATACTGTTTCGAATGCTCGCTTTAGGTCCAAAAACACAATCCCAGTGGTCCCACCACCATCTTTCACATGCTTCCAAGTCTGTAACAGCAACTTTATAACAGACTCACATGAGTGAAATTTTCTAAAAACCTGATTGAGGTTTGTTTATTATTTTATGTTCTGTACAGTATTCTAATAGTTGTTCATAGACAACTAGTTCAATAATTTTTCTACGACTGGAAGCATATTTATAGGGCGATAATGCTCTGGTTCCCTCGGGCTCCGTGTCTTTGGAATAGGCTTTATAAGCGAGCACTTAAGATCCTCTGGCATCTTTCCCATTCTCAATATTGAATTCATAAGATTAAGCAAAGGGTATCCCATAATGTGAAACATAGATTTAATAAATGATATATCTATACCATCAAGACTGGTCTTATTTGCCGGTTCAAACACTATTTTCTTTAAATTTATTTGCTTAAAAGTATTAAAGGAAACATCCACCATGTTTCTCTTGACAACTGTCAATATTTTTCA
Source organism: Pissodes strobi (assembly GCA_016904865.1). Taxonomy (NCBI): domain Eukaryota; kingdom Metazoa; phylum Arthropoda; class Insecta; order Coleoptera; family Curculionidae; genus Pissodes; species Pissodes strobi. The sequence continues at coordinate 15,741 of JAEQML010070982.1, read as the reverse complement.
CATAATTGTAATTATTTATTTGCGACTGAAGTATTGTTGAGGTATCTATTGAATTTACTAAATTCTGAATACTATCCAAATAAAAATTGTTCAGCGATTGCACAATTTCCACAGGTTTAGAAATGATTTTATTTTCTATTTTTAGTTCCGAGATATTATCATCTGTTGTTTGATTTATGATTGATTTAAGTGTCTGCCACTTCTTTTTAGGATTACCTTTTACATAGTCCATTTTATCTTTATAATAGAGTTTCTCTTGCCGCATAATCTAGACTATTTTTTACATTACATAAAAAAAAATTAAAATCACATCTACATCACAGCTACTATAATCTCAATTACAACCAATAAGGTACTGAGTACATTGATCTATATCTAACTTATTTCTATGCTCACCAATGGTATGGGTTTCTATTCTATTTTTTGACAAAATATTTATAGAGATCGTTTCATGAATTCATGATCCGTGATTTTATAATCACTCAATATTGTAGCCTTAAATTTAAAATTATTTGTTATTACTAAATCCAAAAGTGACTTACTACCAGGGGTCATTCTTGTTTAATTATGCATTATTTGAAACATACCATGTTGCTTTACCATATTGTGCAACTTTTTAGTGTAATAAGCATTCTTTTCCTTTACCCAATTAATGTTAAAATCACCCATTATCACAATGTCCTTAGAAAACTCACAGTTATCTAACTACTGGCTAAAAAAGTCTAAGAAAATATTATGGCTACTATTTGGTGAGTGATACAATAATATTAAGTCAAACTGGTATTTACTTATTTTCAATTTCAGATGTATAAACCAAAAATTATATTGAAGAATTTTTGTAGATATAATTTCAGATTTAACATGGTTTTTTATATATAGCACCAGTCCTCCTGTATGCCTACTTTCAGAATCTACTCTAATTGTCGAATACTTAGGAATAAATAACTCTGCATCAAATATTGCACTTGTAACGTGGGTTTCAGTTAAACACACTATTAGAGGATTTAACTTGCTTACCATTTGTTTTATTTCATTAAGATTAGTTACCAAGCTCTCTGCATTTAGGGTTAAGACCTCGGCAAAATTATCTACACATCTTGCAACACACAATCCCTAAACATTAAGTTTATTTTTCCCGACTTATTCTACTTAGGTACTTACTGACCAGAAAATAAAATAAGTTTGGAAAATTTTTTCCTTATCAGTTCTCCCTTCATTTGTTCAGTTTGCTTTTTAGCTAAACTGTAAAACCTTATCTTACCATAAACGGATATAATTTGTTTAATTAATTTAACATATGGATTTTCCAAAAAAGTGTGTTCGAACATATGTTCAATGTCGTCAGAAAGAAAATATTTATTTTCTAGAGATACTTGTCTCGTTAAATCATTAACAAAGGTGGCAAAAAAATTCTTTTCCTTTGGCATATTGTTATTGTTTAAATTAACGACATACCTATACTTTTTTTCAACAAAAATGCATATTTTTATGACGTCTATGGAAGGACGTAATAGGCCACCTCTACTTTTTTGATTAAATAATTTAAAATACGTGTTGTCCGTTGGTTCAATATTCTGTTCTAAAAGAGACAAACATTTGAAGCAAAAAACAGTCTTCTTTAATGTTTTTACCGTAAAACCAGCAATATATGCCACGACATTTTCTGATATCTCTGAAAGGTTAGGGATCACTTCCAGCAGCTCATTTTCAAACAGGACGTTTTCTGGAACATCCAGATTATATTTTCGGATAATGCTCATTTCATCAGCAGTGGATATTTCTACTGGAGCGGAATTGTTGTTGCTCACCACCCGAAGAATATTTGTTTCATCAAGAACAGCACAATTCCCTGTAGTAGACCCCTTGATATCAAGATTTAGCATGGTACGTTTATAGCTTGTATGAAATTGAAAAGCCGTAGGATTATTGTTCCATCCATTCCTTCCTCTAAAACAAAGATAGGTTCGAAAATTTTAAAAAGTTTTATGAAAATAATTGAATAAGTAACATAAAATAAATTGAAATACAAGGAAGTTTTGATATTTTACCTGATGTTAAGGAAAAATAATTCCAAGTGGTCTTGGCTGGTTTTATATGTAAGCAAATATTTTAAGGGAGCATCATCTTTTTCCACATAGTCTTTGTATATCCCCAAATAAGAATGAATATTTATTAAAAACCCTAAAAAGGGTGTTTTATTCTTGGTCAAACACATCTGCTGCATATTTTTATTTTTTAATTCAATTGTATAATTTTTGGCCTCCTCTAGAAGAGGTATCCAATAATCCTTTGTTGCAGGCTTAAGGGGGGTTTTAGAGCCTTTTCCATAAGGATTTCTCGAATTCATTACATCAAATAGGGCATCATACAGATTTAAAAAAAATGATGTAGGACCCGCTCCTTGAAACTCTTCATGTTTAAATTCACAGCGAATGGTATCTATTGCATCCGCTACACTTCTGCTTATCATTTGGGCAGCCAATATTTAAAAAACAGTTTTACTATTATACATTTACCAGTTTTATTATAATTACTCCAAAACTACATAATAGAAGCCAATGACACTATTGCAAGCGTATTTTTACATGGGAACGATTATCTTTAACGAAGAAATTAGAAGTTGTTTCCTTGGAAAAATACACTCGCAATAACGTCATTGCTTTCTAGGGATCATATTTTGTATTTCACTAATGCTGTATACGAACGTAAAAGATAGGGGAGAATCGTAGCACCGATTAGATATTTGAATAAACTGTGTTAAAAAGCATAATTACCTTCATTTTTTGTTTTTCCCATTCCATATGAGCTTTCCTTAGTTTTGTCCCGAACCTAAATCCTTCGGATTCTTGTAAATGATAGAGTTTTTTCACAAAATCATACTCTATGGCGTCTCCATTTTTGTCCACAAAAGTACCACATTTGGCCCAGTTATTTCTTAATAGCTTTAACATATGGCATGGATCAAATATTATGTAGACTTTTGATTTATCTACTGGATGTAAAAAGTACGATTTTATTTCAGTTGGGTCGTTAAAATCGGCTCCAAGTTCCCTAGCCATTGAAAAATTAGCACTCGGTCCATCACATGTAACAGAAACTATAATTACACCAACTTCTTTTAGCCTTCTGAGTGCTTCTTTGATTATATTAGCTTTTTCTGCAGCTGTCAGGCTCTTAATCAAAAAGTAGGCAATTGGTAGTTTCCATTTCCTTTTTAGGGACACCACCATCAGAACTAATACTTCATTGGCACAATTTAGTGTATCATCTGAAATATCTGTTCCTAAGTCAACATATCCTCAGGTTTTTTGTCCTATAAAATCTATTTGTCTACGAATTGCCATCTCATCAAATATTAATGAACAAAGTGTTGGTTCATTTATTTCCTCATTGTTCTTTACCAAGTTCTTTAAAGTTGTAAAAGAGGAAGCAGTGAAACCTGGGTCGCAGTTTACGCTACTTAACCACTTCCTAATTGCTGATGCCGAAGGTAGAGCTAAATTAAAAACTTTCTTCACATATTCATATGCCTTACTAGAATAAAACTGAAGCGTCATTGCAAAGCTTCTCAACTCTTCAGGAAACTGTTTTCTGGTTTGCTTTTTGCCCTTTTCCTCATTTTTTACATTTGCAAGGTAACGACGTAATAGCTGCAATAGAATTCCAGTAAATGACTTCTCTAAGACATGGGCTGCATCATCAGACAAAAGCCTTTGATTTTTTAAAGTCATGGTTACTTGTTTAAGGCTGGTTATTTTTTTTTGTAATGTCTTAATTCTTTTTTTTTGCATTGTAAAATTTGTTTTGGAGGTGCTTTTTGCGTTTGTGCAACAAATAATTTGTTAGGAGTTTTGCTAAAAATGAAAACATTAATTAATTCATTGCATCATAAGAAAAGTGCAAAATACAAAAAGACAAATGCGCCAGAAAATTTTAGGGGGTTATTCCTTGTCCCAAAAACATGAAAAGTTCCTATAAATATGGGTCCGAAAATGCATGTATGTTTTTTATATTTTTTTGGAATAGGCAACTGAAATAGTATATTGTGTAACTAGGAGGAAAAGCAAAACATTCCTGGACGACTGTGGTAATTGCTGGACGAGGCGCAGCCGAGGCCAGCAACACAGGAGTCCAGGAATGTGCTTTTCGTACGAGTTGCACATACTATTTTTTATCCGATCAAAATTAATTAGAATACGTACTTATAAGAATAGAGACAAATCTTATTCTAAATAAAAACGGTGTTTTAAGTTTAAACTCAAGTTTATTACGTAACTACGGAAATAGCATCTAAATTTTGCTTTTGATAGACGTCAGATCTGACAAACAAGGCGTTTGAATAGAACAGAAATGTTACATTCCCGGCCTAGGACGGGAATGTTATATTCCCGGAGTTATTTTCTATTTTTGTACAGTTATTGCCTGTTGCCAAGCAACGAATACAATATGCTGGAATCATGCATTTTGCGGTGAGAAAACACATCGGAAAGGTGTCGTTTTTCGTCCGATCGGATAAAAATACAATTTGTTTCTCCTTTCAAATGTTAATAACATTTGCTTCAATTTCGAGAAAATATTATTGCATGTCCCTGAATAGCAGTTTTTATTGCTTTTCTCAAAAACGAAGCAAGATACCAAAACGATTCAAAGAAGTTCTATTTTAAGTTGCTTAATCCGAAAAAATATAGGATTTACAAAAAAGTCGAAATTTTACTGGACCTAATAATTTTAATCTGGTTAGAGCTAAATTAGATCCCTATTATTACAAATTTCTAACAATGGGCATGCATGCAATGGTGGCGTTTTTACATTTTCTTTTAAAAACGAAGCTATAACAAGTAATATAACAATTCAAAATGCATATTAAAATTACAAAAAAGCCAGTGGCGCACTTTTTTTGGCAATAATAACTATTGGTTACATTAAGAGGCTTGCCAGAGTGACACTGAACTTAATAATTTTAATCTAGATAGGACTAAATTATTTCCTTATCACAACAAATAATAACACTGCCAAATTTCAAGAAAATCGGGAATATTACACAATTAGAAAACGGTAATGGGTATAGATAAATATTATTGTACCAGCTGTTGTTTCCCTTAGCAGAAATTTTCCAAACTTCAACCATAAATTTCAACTTTTCTATTGGGCGCTATCACTAAGAAAAAATTTACGCATAGTAGTATTACTATTTTTTTTTCTTTCTTTTACCCGGTTCCAAAATAAAAAGAAATTGCATAATCAAATAAAAAAGGTACAAAGTCAAAATTAAGAAAACAAAAATTAAGCTTACCTATAACTGTGAAATGTTCGAATATATTTTCTTGTGCGTTTAGGGGTTCCTCTAAGACCAAGACTATCTGATGTAGAACTAAATGAATCAGCATTTTTTGCAGCACCTCATTTCCTTTTTAAAGGATTTATTTCTGAGTCGTTCCCTGATTCCAGAACAAGAGAAGACTTTTTAATAATAGCAAAACAGCATAATTGCAAAATTAGGAAAAAACAATAAAGGTCACAGCTATTCCAAATTGAAGTCTGATCTTCTGAGGTCTGAACTTCTGAGAAGCAAGTCATAGTTGAACTAAAAAAGTCATGATATTTAAAGTATATCATCAAAAATTAATAATATAAAACTAGGTACCGGTTTTTCTTTACCTTTGATAAAATCATAAACGACTTAAAATATTTTGAAAAGGATGTCAAAAAGTAAACAATTTTTTTTCATCATTCATTTAATTGAAAAAAATAAATAAATAAAACGAACTTAAGGTAAGATTTTTCATCATTTAGTTGGTAAAGATAACACCTCTAAAACCCAAAGTTTTCATTATTAGGTGTTAGTCATAATTCATGCCATTTTCTCGCAAACAGTTGAAGATAGGTAGGTATAGGGTATGCTTTATAAAATATACTTGAAATTTTATGTAGAATCAAAATATCCAAAAATATATGGGGCTTTCCATTGAAATAAATATAATTTATGGTAATATCTTGAAAAAAACGTTAGTGTTTTGTTTATTTAAAAAAAAACTATGCAAAATGATTTTTGTTTCATTTTGATATCTTTCAAAAGTATAAGTTGCATCAGCTCATCAAAATGATATCAAAGATAAAAAACACTCATTATAATAATTATTATTGTATGACGATTTTTCTAACTTACCTATTGTCTGAATTAGAATCAGATTTATCACATTGTGGTTTAATAATAACTTCGTGGGAAATTTCAAACAACGTTTGGTCTTCATCAATGTCCGTTCTAAAAAAAGTAGTACAGTACAGTAATACAGAAATATTTTATTTTCTGTAGAAGTTTGATGTTTTTTCGTATTAGGTACCTGAAATTAATTTTGCAAATAAATAATGAAAGAAGGATAAAATTGCCGAAAATACACCAAATTGACCAAACTAGTACCTACTTAGGTACTCATGGGATTAATTTTAAAGTATTTAAGTATTTAATAAATGAAATATAGACTTACATTTCTATGTTCAAATCTTCACTAGTTGATGGCCCCGTTGAGGTTGAAGCAACTGGATTGATAGGTCTAAAAGAAAGCATTTTTATTTACATACCTGCATAAATATTAAAAATGTTACTTTTTTATTAAATGGAATGTGAAACATTTTCCAAAGCATATCAATGAAAAATTAATTGTTGTTTGTATAGACCACCCTCGTTAGGTTCAGAATCGTTCTTTATCTTTATAAATAGTTTAAATAACGTCTTAGAATATATAAATACCAAGTACCAACATTATAAAACCATTGTCTGTGGTGATTTCAATCTGACATGCTCAACTAAAATAAGGCAGCTTCAAGATTTAATGAAAAGTTACAATTTCACACAAGAAATTTCTGAACCAATTCGAATTACTAATAACAGTGCCACACTCCTAGATCATGTGTATATAAACTTTAATAATCCATTTTTATGTGAAGTAAAAACAACAACTTTATCTGATCATGAGGCACAAGTCGTGAAAATGATAGTGTACTCCGAGGCAAAAATTATGTTTTGGAGAACTACTAGAACAGGAGACATGGTATGATGTGTACAACTCCTCAGAGGTTAACGTGGGGTATAATAACTTTAAATATATTTTTCTAGAAGCCATAAACTCCCAATAAAATAATTAAAAATAAAAGGAAAAAGCAGATCTTGGATTACAAGTGGTATAAAAGCTTCTTCAAAGACAAAAAAATATATAAAAAAGAAACAACTCTAGATCTGGTCTACTGAAGTATAAAAAATGTGTCTCTATCTATAAAAAAGTTCTTACACAAGCAAAAAGAAATTATTTAAACGATTACATAGCCCTCTCAAAAAATTCATCTAAAGCTGTGTGGAATGTTGTAAAGCAATTACAAAAAAACAAACAGGCAGTTATTGAAAGTGTAAAGCAGGGGAATAACATGAGTAATTTAGAGATTCTGAATAATATAAATGATTATTACATAACAGCATGTCCTAACTATCAAATAAACTATGAGCAATACTCTAAACATGTAAAAACCACTTCAAAAAATTTATTTTCATATCCAACCTCACTTAATGAAATAATTTCGATTATTTATAACTTTAAAAATAAAAAATCTGTAGGGCAAGATAAGATTCCTATATCTGTAATAAAATCAGTACGTACGGAAATAGCAAACCCACTTAGCTTCTTAATTAATCTTTGTTTAGAATCTGGAATCTTCCCTAGTGGCTTAAAAGTTGCCAAAATAAAACCCATTTACAAGAAAGGAGATGCTAAGGATGTTAAAAACTATACACTTATAGCTCTGTTAAACAATTTTAGTAAAGTGGTTGAAAAAGTTATATATGAAAGATTAATAAATTACTTTGAAACAAAGAACTTACTCTCTAATTTTCAAAATGGGTTTAGAAGAAATAAATCAACCATTAGGGCAATATACCAAGCTTTGTATAAACATTTAAACTCTCTAAACAAGGGTCGTGAAACAGTGGCATTATGCCTTGACCTGTCGAAAGCATATCCGACAGTGTCGACCCCACTTTGCTGCTCAAAAAACTAGAAAGGTAAGGGGGGTGCCTCTATGGCTTCTTGAATCATACGTGACTGGTCACAAACAGTATGTGGCTGATGCTGGACACGAGTCGCACATAAGAATGATTCGCCATGGGGTTCCATAGTGGGTCGTCTCCTTTACATTATCTACACAAATGAGCTGCCAGACATTGTGAATAATGCCGTTCAATTTGCGCATGACGTAAATTTGACTATGTCAGCGGAAAACAATGCAATCATGATTCACAACATTTTTAGCACCCTCTCATTGCTCAAAGTTTGGTTTACCAAAAATAGTTGATAAAACTCAATTTATAAAATTTAACTACAAGAAAAATCAGTGTTCAACAACTAACTTTAACGACATTGAAATGAAAACTCTAGATTCTGTAACTTTTCTAAGAATTAAGGTAGACAAGAGGCTGGATTGGGCGCATCATATCAATTCTCTAGCAAACAAAATAGCTTCCTAATGCTATGCACTAAAAATAATCTCCACTCATGTCAGTAAAAAAACCGCAAAAATTGCTTATCATGCCTATGTGCACTCTCGGCTAAAATATGGAGTTATCTTCTGGGGCGATAGCTCGCAGGCAGGTAGAATATTTGTCCTTCAAAAACGTTGTATCAGAAATATATATATAACCTTAAGATTACAGAAACTTGTAAGGAAAAATTTTAAGATAGTAAAATTTTAACACTGCCATCTGCCATTCTGGAGGCTCTACGTTTTGTTAAGGAAAATCCTGATCTCCTCCTAGAATGTAGCAGAGAACATTCTCATAATACAAGAAATAAACTTAACTTAAAAAATGTTAAGTGCAATTTTAGCTTCATTCAAAAAAATGTTCAATTTAATATTATACATTTTTTGAATAAACTTCCTTTAGAGGTCTCTGGAAAACAAACAGATATAAAAAAATACTGAAAACTGGAAAAATGTTTTACTCTACTGATGAATATTTGGAAGATAGGACTTTTCTAAGTACGAGCGGGTCAAATTTATTCATCCATGTGTGTATGCAAATTTTGTACCTGAGTACATATGTATGTGATAGGTATGTTTTGCTGTTAGACTTAGTTTTGTTAGGTACTAATTTTAACTGTTTTCCATTAATCTTGTGATCACCTGATTTTATCTTAATCTTAATTTTAATTTTTAACTCACTCCTTTTATCTTTCTTTCAACCTTTATTAATATAGTCAGTACTTATAGGATAGTTTCTTTGACATGTCCTACACACTTTTTATGGATTATTACAATGTACTTAGTTGCATTTCTGTCAACTAGTAATTTTGTGGACAAGTAAGGATTTTCATTGATTGATTGATTGAATGTAAGTTAAGTATATGGCAAATTTAAAGAGAGTGAAGTATATTCGACATAAATATACACCAAATTGACCAAACTAGTACCTACATAGGTACTTATAGGATTAATTTTAAAGTAAATTTTTTATGAAATTAAGTATTTAATAAATTAAATATAGACTTACAGTTCTATGTTCAAATCTTCACTAGCTGATGGCTCCATTGAAGTTGAAGCAATTGGAATATTCATAGATCTAAAAGAAAGCATTTTTATTTACATACATACCTGCATACATATTAAAATATTACTTTTTTATTAAATGTAATGTGAAACATTTTCCAAAGCAAAACAATGTAAGTTAAGTATATGGCAAATTTAAAGAGAGTGAAGTATGTTCGACATAAATATACACCAAATTGACCAAACTAGTACCTACATAGGTAGTTATAGGATTAATTTTAAAGTAAATTTTTTTATGAAATTAACTATTTAGTAAATGAAATATAGACTTACAGTTCTATGTTCAAATCTTCACTCCGTGTTGGTTCCATTGATGTTGAAGCGTCTGGAATATTCATAGATCTAAAAGAAAGCATTTTTATTTACATACATACCTGCATACATATTAAAATATTACTTTTTTATTAAATGTAATGTGAAACATTTTACAAAGCAAAACAATTGATAAAGAATACTTATATACTCACTGCTTGCTTGTTGTTTTCTCTATTGTTAATAAAGACTGTCTGAATTCAACATTTGGACCTAAGTTTATACTAGGTATAACTCCATGATGTAAAATCATTCTGCCTCTTGGAGATATTGTTATATACTCTGGCAGAAAATTATTGCTACAGATACGGTTTGCAGTGGAATATTTATGTTCCGCAGGGTCGATTCCTAGTGCCTCTAACCATAAATCATTCCTATTTTTAGTTAACCTAAAATGACAGAGAACATTCTACAACACTGAATAAGAAAAGAGATAAAAGAATTTAAGTAGTTAAACTTAGCTAACTGAATAACCTAAGGATTTACCCTCGGATATACCCTAATAGACAAAAATATTTTAATTGATATTTTTAATTTTTATGTTTGTAAGTGCACACTCATAAAAACCTTAAAACATTTAAGGGTAATTAGGAAGTTTCCTGAGAAATTAAACTGATTATTTTTTATTACAACAGTGAAAAAAATCGATAAGTATTTTTTTATTTCCACTAAATATGAATATTACGAGAGCTATGCCAGTTTTTAGTTTTGTATATTATGCTATGCACGGTGTGACATAACAATAATTCATGTGTATTGTGATGTCATAAGCACATTTCATGGTGTTGTATCTGCCTCATTTTTCATCTTATGAAAAAAAGAAAAGGTCAGAAAATATACCCTTTTTAAGATGATATTATTCCCATATTTTGTATGTTATGCTGCAGTTATCCTTAAAAGAAAATTATACTTACTTAAAATAAGAAATCCCTGGTATTACACCCTTATTTTGGCAACACCAAATCATACACCGTTGGGTATTTTCTTTGTCCTTGGCAGCTGACGCCATTGTCTTTTAAGTTCTTTTGTCTTTAAATACTATTCCTATACACTAACAAAATACACTAATAACGAAACGAACTATTATAATAATAAACTAAACTAGATGTCCAAAAGTAAATTATGTTATTTTCAACGAAAACGATATCATAAGCCACTCAAACGCACGTACGTACTTCAATAACTGAACCAAACGAATGGTCGCGAAACCCAATCCAATACGGCGAACACAGAAAAATGAATTATTTCAAACGCAAGCAACAAGCAAGGTCGGAGATCGGTGGCAAGGTCAGAGAAATTTGATATTTTTGATTACGGAACTGTAAAAGCTTTATCAGCTGATTTCATTCTGTCGCTTCTGGGTGTTTGTGCGCATGAGTAAAATTATCCTATTTTCAGTTCTGTCCGACGCAGAACCCGTTTTTTTCCCCCATGATTGGTACGATTTTTCAACGCAGGCAGACGGTTTGTGCTTATCCATATATGGAGATCGGTGGTTTCAGCCCATCACTACTTCTGACGCAGCATTTAATTTCGAAGGCAAATTGACGAAAACGTTGGAGAGGCCTTTTTCTAGTTTGCTCGCCCGGCGAACGTTCGCCAGTATAGCTAGAAACTGCACGTTTTAGTATTGTGATATAATACAACCCTTTTGCTAGGGGATTTACTGTGTTGTTTCCGTTTGTGTTTTAACTCGAGCGATTTTTCGGGCTCTACAGGCTGTACTAGGTAAGCATTTTCTCTGGATTTCTTTTACTATGGCCTGTGAAGCGCGTGACCGCCATGATGCTAATTTTTTTTTGTTTCCATAATTTATAGCGGCTTCCACGTTCGTCCCATAAGACCAAGACCGCCGAATCTCTCAGAGTAGCCCTCTATAGACAAATTTGAGGTAATTATTGCTATCGTTTTGCCTAAATTAATGAAATTGATTGCTTACCTGTGTTACCTTTTTTTTGTGCACATAACGCCATTTGCTTTTCCGATATGTTACCTTATCTACTCCATTTTATCTGATCCGAATTTTTATTTTAATGCAACTTTAATTTTGATCATATGGGGAAGCTTATATATTCTTTTAGGGGTGATTCATACCTATCTTTTTATATTCAAGTTGTCTGAACCTTAATATCTCTTTTATTTGCTTTATTTCATTGCAAGTCCATGGGTCTTTTGTCTGGGAAAATTTGTTTTATAAAGAAGATGTATTTATGCAAAGAGGGAGGGGGTCTATGATTTTTATTAAAGTAAGGGGGCTTCGTTTAATGCGTACTGGATTATTTCAGGGTTTTTTCTGGAGGGCCAGAAGCAGGGCCCCAACCTTTTTCCGGAGAGCCAGAAGCAGGGCCAAAATTTTTTTACCGGAGGGCCAGAACCTTTATTGGCCACAACTTTTCCTGGAGGGCTAGAGGACTACCACTTTTCTTCTGAAGGGCCAGAAGTCTCACTGAGGGACTACATCGTTTTGAAGAGGGCTAGAACCCTCATCGAAGGGCTACAGCCATTTGAATCCCACACGAGAGCCGTTCCTGGGTATCTCTACGTGCCGGCACCTCCACCGGAGTTCGACGATGGGATCCGGGAATCGTACTATAGTTTTGCTCCTTCTGTTTACCATTTAGGATAATCACGCGTCGTTTTCCTCTATTCATATAAGTCAAACATTGAACGCCGAGTTTTGAGGTCGCTCATTGATTTCAATTAATTTAATTTGCCTTTATTCACTGGTTTATCGGACCAGTTAATCTGATTGCTTTAAGTTGTTTACCCATTTTAATAAAAGTCAAGCGCTGGCTGAATAATTTCCTACTTTTCATTTATTAGTCGAGTGATATAGCCGCTCGGAACTTTATCTCTTTATCATATGAATCAAGCTAACCTAGTTTTAATCTAATTTGGTGCTTTTATTAACTTTTCCAGTTTTTTTCTTATCTAATTATTATTGTGTCCGCTCATTGCGGCATATTATCATTGCGGCACTCGAAATTAGTGCAGCTGTAGCGCACGCTTACCTAGTTGTAAGTAGGTCAGGTAACGTCAAGCCATCACTTTGATAAGTAGTATTTAGTGCATTTAGTAGTAAGGCATATAGGACCGAGGTTTTCCAACTGAATTGGTCTCGGTACAATCTTCAAATTGTACTCTGTTCATTTTAACAGCCATTTAACATTCTCTTGTCTTAATTTAACCTCTTTCTCCAGATAGATTGTTGCTGTGTGTTTGAACAAAAAAAAAAACTAACTTAGTAGCAAATATATTGTTCCTTAAATTTTTAGAGTGTGTTTTCTTGATAAATTAAGTTAGTCGATTATAGTGCCACCATTATTATTTATTATTATTTCTTGATAGTTTGAAATTAAGTACTAAGTACCGGTTAATTTTATGAGCTGACCTAGCCACCTTGTACAACACCAGCAGAGCTTTTTCCGTTTAGCTGGCTAGAACGGGTGGCGCTCAACCGACCCCACGACAGGGGCCGGGCTTTGTAACGCGACTCTCCGGGGCTAGGTTCATTAATTAATTGGAAAAAAAATCTTTGGGTTTAATCAGAAAAACGTGTTGCAACCGTTCGAACTTAAACCTGATTTCGTTCAATTTAAAGTTCAAGTTTAACCTATATAGATTCTAGAGCAGCGTCGCAAGATCTTCTAATATTTACGTAGATATACGATTTGTCTTTGACAGGTTTAAATAAAGGTTATACCCACTGAATGCTTAAATATCTTAGACAACTTGACATTTAATTACTTGAAACGTTGGTTTACGTTCACCTTAAAGACCAAGTTTGCCACGTTGAAATTTGAATTTCAGAGCAATGTTGCCAGATATATTGCTTTTTCGTAGATATACTTATTTTATCTTTGATCCTCTAAACTATTGGTTTAAATTTAAAATGTCAGATCTAGTAAGTTCCTGAACATTTTAGAGAAGTTAACATTTATAATTATTAAAAAAAGACTTGCGTGTGCTTAAGACCTATATATTTAATTTCACATAATTTATAATAAAGCTAAGCAATTAATTGGACAGAAAAGAATATTGTTGGCCGAGGTGAATATTTCAAGAAGGAAACGTTACTGGAAAGGACAATTAAATAAACTAATAACCAGTATGTATTTGAATGTATTAACTCTTTATCCAGAAACATGCAAAAACGATTTGAGCCACTAATATAATTCAGGCAGCATGTTTAAATCATAACAACGTAGAATTTTTATATTCACACTATGTATTCGAATACAAAGTTTCAGACTTAATTTTTACATGCGGTCCATAATATGAGCACCTCTTTATTGTAATCACTTTATCAAGCTTCGTTTACTTTATCGGTTACCTGTCAATAATTTAATTTGTTCGCCTTCCAACTAGCATTTTATCGACTTAATAAGTACCAATTTTTTACTACTTTATTTTTAAAACAGTAATATGTTCTTAAAGTTGACTTCTTACATTAACTAAAATATTACGTTATATTTAATAGGATTTCTCAGGTCGACCTAAAATATTCAACTAACCATGCAGGGTATTTCTGTTACTATACTGAATAAGGTCAAATAATAATAAGCAAAATATTACGTTGAACGACTATGTCGGTCAATAGCATTGAACCGACTAAAAGATTAGGATGCTTAATTGTATTTACGGCATAGATCAAATGTATAGATATGATTGTATGTTATGTTCATGTCAATATATTTTTTATCGTATATTCCGCTACTAAATAAACCCATAATAAAATAAATCATTTAAAGTTCCATGTTTGTTAGGAGAAGACGTTTTGAGCAGGGATTTAAATATGAGAGAGAGAACTAAAATAATTATTAGAAAATGTACCCAGTGAGAGTGAGAATTGTGTTCATTACTTTTTTCAATATTTAACTGTCTATTGATAAATAAGGTCAATTTTAACTAACCGCGTTTAGTATGGGATAGGTGCGGTTCATATTTGTTGGTATACGTTGGAAATAAGTATTGTAAAAAATGCAAATCAAATCATTCCGTCAGCTAAACCACAAACCGCTCATAGCGTGATGAACGAAAATACAGTAATTAGATGCTCATTGCTGATGCTACAACGAAAAACCAAGCATCAAAGCGTATTGACCTATACAATCAAATATACGATATGACGACCATAGGTGTTTTAATGTACATGGTGAGTCACCATAATTTGGGAATCCCCTACAGTCTTTATTATAAGAATTGCCAGCTTTTTTTATACGTTGAAACAAATGAGCACCGCTAATTCAGAATATAAATAACATAATCAACCTAACTTTTGCGACTTACAAAAAATTTTTTGTAACACTTACAATAAAGACTGTATCGATGGATCCGAAATAAAATATTAGACAAATTTCGAAGCTTGGCTTCCAGTTGTGAATGCCCATTAGTAGATGATGATACCTTACTCTTCACAAACATTAAAGTGTTATCTGGCGATTAATAATTATAGTACAATTTATATAAAATCGACGTTAAAGCGACAACGTAATACGAAAATATTAAACAATTTACAAAAGTATTCACAAACTAAACAATATATCCAAAAAATAATTTTTCAACAGATTCATTAGAATATTAAAGCTAAATTATTAATTTAATACGTAATCATAAAATATTAAGGTCTTTTCTGTACCTCTCCCATCTCTCAATTCCATTTCCATGCAATTCTATAAACTCTTCCAGCCCAAATGGGACTTGTCCTTGGTAAGGAATATTATTTACTTTTATAGCATTTGCTGCAATACATTTGAGGCTAATTTTGACTTGCGTTTTTAGTATGATTTCGGCCACCCCTGAAAGAACGAACGATGTGAATGATACATTCTTCTATAT
>JAEQML010070981.1:0-16431 GCA_016904865.1 Pissodes strobi | reverse complement strand
AAACTAAAGAAAATACATAGAATCATGACTTTTAAAGGAATTTATGCATGATACGAATTTGAGAAAAAGTTTTTCAAATTAATGAATACTGCAGTTTTTAATTACATAATGGGAAGACGGAAAGTGTTCCTCAAAATTCATTGAAGTAAAAGTTTCCTATTAAATGCAAGTAACTCATCCCACACCTGACACCACTTACACATATTTAAGAAAACATATTTCTACAGAAAAATTGGTAAGCTTTGTGTTTTCACTCCATTTGTATTTAGTTGGCACGAGAATTTATGCTCCTCTTTACTGAATAATTGAAATTCTAGGCTGTGCTACTTCCAATAAGCCATATACGTTGTAACAATGCATTCTTTGAACATATGGGTCACTTAAAGGAAATTCGAATGCCTCAAAAGTGCCACAGAAGCCTCGACATACTAATAAAGAGCGGAAAAGTATTCGCAGAATATTTCCCCATTGCTTTGAGACGTGTAGCGCAGAATTCCCAATTCTAATCAGCAGATAAAACGTCACTGAAAATGGAGTTTTATTTTCCGTCAAATGATCGACGTCAGTCAAGGAAATACAGTAAAAACGAAGGAAAACCGTATTCCATATTCATATCATAACTTCAAGTTAGAGAGGATGTGCGCTTCGTCATGCTTCGATGTCCCCGTAACGCTATGCAATAGTATAAATATATATTCAGCCAAAAGAGATGTAGAACAAGTGGTTAGTACTGTGAAATCCGTTAGCAACATTACTAATGCCAATGGGCACTTAATTGACTACGTTCAAGTTTCAGAAAGGATGATGTTCAGTTAAGACTTGATTTGAAGAGGGTTCCTCGATTGTAGAGGGTGCTCCGAAATAAGAATCAAAAATACATCTAGAGGGTTAATGTTTCAACAAACTTTCTTTTGAAGTTTTCGTTATCTATTTTACAGGTACTGGCTGTGCCAATTAACTGGCCCTCTTTAACTCGGACTGGTCAATCCCCTCTTAAAACATCCTAGCGGATTTGAGAGGGTAGAAACACGTTCTTTCTTTATTTGACATATTGTTGTTTACACAACATTGACGCAGACAAAGATATATTAAATTTAATCGTCTAAAAACATTTTCCTTGACGGAGAGTGACAACTTGCTTTCCAGCGATTGTTTCATATAATGGAATTTATTTTACAACAATCCAGGTTCGGACTATAAGGAATAACTGAAATACAATACTTTAAATGCACAAATTGCTTTTTACCTGGGGTTAAATAAATCTATTCGGAGTTTAATTATGGTAATTCATCATTCATCATGTTATCACCAAACTATACGGTGAAAAACGACAAGTTAATACACTTGTTGGGGTGTTTCCCCAACCTACGGCAATCGATATTCCAATGAGCTGACTATCATAAAGACATATGTTGCTTTGGCAGCTACTATATAATTTAATTCAAATTTTCCCGTTAATATATTATAGGGTTACTGCAATATCTCCCTAAGAAGAGACAGGAACAGCTTGGGTGCAAAAAATGAATGTCTTTCGGCCATAATATCTCATACCCTTAATGTGGGTCACGATTCTAAACATTTCCGTATTTTAGACGAATATAAGACTGACGCTTATAATAGGGGTGGCCGAGATTTTATCTGATAAAGAAAACAAATAGGGAGAAAGTTATAGTCGTCGTATAATAAAGAAACGAAGTATATGATTATATTGCATTTGATAAATAGATGAAAATGTATTTGGATTGTTATATTATAAGTGATGAAAGTTGGAATTTTGCACGCATCTACAGTGTGATTGAATATATACTTACCCCACAGGCTACGTACTTATTCATGGTCCTATAGTTTCGCCAAACGACACTTACCTGAAAAGCAAAACAATTATTATTCAACATATAGAACGGAGAGTAGTGGTCTTGCACTCAAGCACCAAGATTGTTGTTAGACACATAAGAGGAAGTCTGTGTCCGTGTATAACAAGGTTACTTTTCTCAGAATTTTAATTTAACATATTCATATAGAAAGTAATATACAACTCTTTTAGATGGTCTAAAATGGTAAATCCTACATATATTTTAATGGGTAATTATCATTTTTTTCATTATCCATTGCTTTTCCGAACACAGCATTATTCATAAGTTTGAAATAATTATCTATGTTGTATTCAAATTCATGTAGATTTTTAGTCAGAAAAAATGGTTAAAAGAAAGGAAACCTTGTTCAAGGCCTGAAAAGGTTATCTGTCTCTCTCTATCTGTAACAACCATACACTAACACATGTTCAGTGAGTGCAGCACTATTCGTCGGCCTAATCGATTCCGATGTAACGGCTGACCAGAAGCATTCAGGGATGCAACACTCGAAATTTGTGATGTCGATGAAGCAACTGTTGAAAATTTTTAATTAATTTTGAAGCTATATGTTATCTTAACCAATACATTCAGCGTATCCGTTAACACACCACTTATCAAATTTGTGAAGCTCCTAATTCGCATCACGAGTTACCTTAAAAGACCTAATCAATGAAATTAACAAATAATTTACCAGCAAAACATTAACTTTTAAATTAAATGAATATTCATATATGTAAGTTATTAATTATCGTAAATAATCTTTTAAAACGAATATAACAAAACAATTTCAATATCGAGCGCCTACGTTGAATAATTGTTCTTTAATGTGCAACTAAATATAAATTAATTAAGCCCTAATATATTTTATGGCATTCAAATCATGATTTATTATAGATATAATAAATTAATAAAAGTTTATTAGAGTTTTACCAACGAAGGAAGTAAATGCATTTTATAGCACCTTTACAACATTTAAACACTACATTGAATACCCTCAATTAATTCCAGTGCCATTTGAATATCCGTTTAATGTATTGTTGACTTATTCATTGTTATTCGTTAACTACATTTTTACGAGCGTATCGAACGAAGTTCATATCGTAAAACATTTTTCCCGTAGCGCAGAAAATTCATGAGAGCGCTTTCAAAAAGGTCGGGACATATTTTGCTAATAATGTTAGCCAATGTTTTAATAGGGCCCCGGAGCTTCGTGGAATACTTTTTTCACGTCTGCTTTTGCAGGGTGATATTTTATACAAAGTTTTCGATTCAATTTAATATTTTACTTTTAATATAACTTTCTCTGATCATAATAATTTTTATAATCGACCTACATCACCAAAATGATTATTACCTCTCTGGCAGTCGACCACCAGGTCAACATTTTGTCAGACTAAATTAATTCAGCTGAAATTTCCATTAAAATTACTCACGTATACACACTACCGCTTTCATTGCCTTTATTTCACCTTAATGGTTTTCATATTCATAAATTTTCACCCTCCGTTCTGTACCGCTTAGGCTGTCGGTCGAAAAGCAATTTTGTGGCGATTAAATAAGCAGAATAAACACCGAAACAGGACATTAGGCCTAAGCTTGAGAAACGACTACTAAATTTAGAAATTTCATAAAAGAACAATTATTATGGCATCAGCTGTCGCGATAGAACTTTGAGATTAGTCACTATTTAACATAAAATCAACTGGTGCTGTTTTATTTGCAGATTGCAGGTTCAATGGGGTCCCTTGGACTCTAAAAACCTTCCTCTTCTTCGACCTCACGAAATTTTACACGACTTAGTCGGAGAACCGAAGGTTTTGCGACTTTTCCAAACACCAAATAACTATTCATGTCATATCGGTTGTCTGGTTGTCTTTGACTAATGTAATACACGAGGTGTCAACCGAGTCTTAATGACCGCACAATTATTGGAGGGCAGATTTCTTGGAATGAATATACTTATCAGAGCTAAGTAGATGAAAGGTTAAAAACATTCCGTGTGTCGTCTCTAAACCTACTTTTCTTGTAACGTTTACCACTTAACATCTGCTGTTCTCGTTTATAGAGAAGAGATTTCTGGTAACTGTATGTTAACTGAGACTTCCGTATAAATGCTAGTCATTCAATAACTAGTAATATTAATTCGCTCTCGTTACAAGTGTTGAAAACTAGGCAGAAACTGCGGAATGTTTTGATAATATGACGTCGTAAAATCAGGATCAACAATAGAGGTACAATTAAGTTCTATAGCCACTCGAACAAAATCATACTTCTCTAAAGTAGTCTCCCAACCTATTACCCATTAAAATAAATTTAAAACTTGTATTTGAAGCTAAATAATATCGGAATATATCGGTAAGATAAATTGTTTGTAGTGCCATCATTTGTTTATCATTATAACATTCTGTACTCGAGCAACAGGAAACATGAACGATAAATGACACGTTTTATTAAGTTTTTATAGATGGATTTACTTGTATGTTTAAGGCAATTTAAAAATAAAATCAATAATAGTCCGCGCAAATAAGATTTTTTAATAATTTTCTTTTATTGTGTTATTTATAATATCATATGAAAAATCAGAAACTGAAAGCATACAAATATAAGCAATTGTACCTTCATTATTTCCACTAGGTGGGTCAATATTTTTATCAAAATCAACGTGAAAAATTATATTATTTCTAGACTCTGAGATATTTTCTGGTTGCCTGGATAGATCGATTACATAAATAGGTCTTGCATTTTTAAACTGTTCTGGATTCAAATATATTAAAGGTAACTCCAAATGTGTTTTGTAAAAAACTCTTTTATAATTCATATACATATCATAAGCAACTATAAATTTTTCATTATCCCAATCCAAATTTTCCAATTTTTCTGGGTATCTTTTTCCATTAATTTCAAACCATACATTTCTAACATTACTATGATCAAATACACTTGTTCCTTTACCTTGATTATCCAATCTATTTGTTTGAAAAGCCACCATTCCGAATAAAGGATTCTAATATTTCGATAATTATTTGTAATATTCAAGTTTAAAGCTTTGCCTGATATATTTTTTTGTTGGATACATTGCCAAGATTTAAACACAAAATTATATTGGTTTTGTTGAGATAGAGTTTTTAGCTCATTAATTAGTTGAACTTTACTGATATCATCATATTCAATTATTGGGATTCTAATTATAAAATCTTCAATTTCTATTTTACCATTTCCAGGTCTGGTTGATTCATCTTGAGTACCATCTTCTTTTCTCTTTGCCCACCTGAATAAATTGGAACTTTAATATCTTTAAAAAATCCCAGTCCAAAATTAGATAAATTTCCTACAGCTTGAAAATGTCCACCTCCTGTGAATCTAGATTGAAATCCTGAACTATTTGTGGGTCTGTTATAATCAAAAGCAAAACTAACAGTACCTTTTACAGTACTTGCTTGACCAGGATATTCTATTTCATCCAAAAGTTTATTATGCTTTTTAACTTCAATATGTGTAAACAAATGAGCCACAAAATTATCAATTAGTTTGACGTTAGAATTAGCTCCATAACTTGACCCATTTTCATGTAAATATTTTCCATAAATATCATACTTAGCGTTTCTAACGTTTAAAAATCCATCTCCTTCATCAATTTTGAAAGTTGTTTTTTTATTAACATTATTAAGATTTAACTTGGAAAGTGGTAAATAATTATGATACTCGGATCTCACAATGGAGCTTGAATATTTCTCCAAAACACTCCATTTATTTAGAAATTTTTTTTATCAGATTATGGAATTAATAAATAATTAAATAATATATTTATTCTTTTATACTAAATGGAAACGAAATCGTATTGTGTCAAATGTAAAAAGAAAACTGATAATGTTAATCCTTATATTGAGAAAACTAAAAATAATAAAAAACTTTTGAAATCAAAATGTAAAAAAACTAATAAAACGTCTTTTATAAAATCTGAATAATTTTTATATATTAAATGGAAGGTACTCAACCATGTTATGCTTGTAATATGTTTTTTGTTTTTGTAAAAACTTGATTAAACTTCATGAATCATTAAAACAATCATTATATTGCGATGAAAAATTGGAAGATAGTCCTAAAAGGAAAAGAGAAAGTTATAATGTTGATGATAGTTTTTCAACGAAGAAAAGAAAAATTTCATAAATAAATGGATTATTGTAGAAAATGTAAAAAACAAACTAAAAGTATTGGTATACCAAAATTTATAAAAAAGAATAAAAGATGGAGAAGAATATCTATTTGTAAAATATGTAATTCAGAAAAAAATAATATTTCTAAATCTCCTGAAGATATTGAAACTCAAGTTATTTAAAACTGTTAGAAAATTTTTTGAAACTAGACGTTTTATTCAAAAAGGAATAGATGATACTTGGCAAGCTGATTTATATTCTTTTTATAGACCAAAAGGAAAATTAGAAGATCATGCTTATAACTTGAGAACAAAACATCAACCAGTGGATAATGAATATAAACCAATGTTAAGAGCAAATGATGGATATAAATATATTTTAAATGTTATTGATACATTCTCTAAAATTGTGTGGGCAATTCCTTTAAAAACAAAAACTGGTGGAGGTTGCTGACGCTTTCGAGTAAATTTTACAAGAGAGACATCCAAAATTATTACATGTTGATAAAGGAAAGGAATTCTATAATAATGATGTTAAGAAGGTTTTAGATAAATATAATAAAAAAATGTATAGTACTGGAATAGAAAATAAAGCATCAATTGTTGAAAGATTTAATAGGACATTAGGAGATAAGTTGAAACCAATTCTTTATAAAAATATGAGATGGATTAATGTGTTACCAAATATTATTAAAACTTATAATAATACTTTCCACAGAACTATTAAAATGAAACCGATAGATGTTACTAGGAAAAAAGAAAATCATTTATTATCAACTGTATATATATATTTAAAAAATAAATTTGAAATTGGTGATAGAGTGAGATTATCGATATCAAAATCCAAAATTTATTCCAGTCTTCTTTCATAATTTAGCTGGTTACGACTTACATTTTTTTGTAAAAGAACTTGGTGGAGATATAAAATTAATTCCAAACACTGATGAAAATTACATTTCATTATCAAAAATAGTTGAATATGAAACAGGACATACTGGTCAAAATGGTAAACCAATATTGAAAAAAATAGAATTAAGACTTATTGATTCATATAAATTTTTAGCAAGTAGTATAGAAAAATTAGCGAATAATTTAAAGATCAATTTAAAGAAATTAAAAAATATATACCTGAAGATTTAATTGATTTAGCAATACAAAAGGGTGTTTATGAGTATATGGATTCAAAAGAGAAACTAAACGAAACAAAATTACCGTCAAAAAAGAAATTTTATAGTAAACTTAACAATGAGGATATTTCGGATAAAGAATATAAACATGCTCAAAATTTATGGAAAAGATTTAATGTTAAAGATTTAAGAGAATATACTCAGTTATATAACAAAATAGATGTTTTATTATTAGCAGATATTGTAGAAAACTTTAGAGATATTTCTTTAAAAACATATAACCCAGCCTGATATTTTAGTTTACCAGGATATGCTTGGGATGTTATGTTGAGAAAAACTAAACAAAAGCTAGAATTATTAACAGATTATGATATGTTATTAATGCTTGAAAAGGGAATTAGGGGAGGAATTTCACAATGTTGTAATAGATATGCAAATGCTAATAATAAATATATGAAATCATATGACAAAGCTAAGAATCGGAATATATATGTTATTTGGACGCAAATAATGAATATGGATGGAGCATGTGTAAATATTTACCATACAAAGGTTTTAAATGGGAAAACATTGAAAATATAGATAGGAAAAGAAAAATATTGAATACGTGTGATGATTCTGATATATTTTAGAAGTTGATTTAAAATATCAAAAAAATACATGATTATCATTCAGATTTTCCATTAGCTCCAGAAAATATTATAGATGAAAATAAATTATCAAAATTGATGACCACATTATATGATAAAAAGAAATGTGTTATTCATTACATGACATTAAAGAAATATCTAAAATTAGGATTAGAATTAGAAAACGTATAGAGTTATTTCATTCAAACAATCTGATTGGTTAAAACCATACATTGAGTTAAATACAAATTTAAGAATGAATGCTAAAAATGATTTTGAGAAAGAATTTTTTAAATTAATGAATAATGCAGTCTTTGGTAAAACAATGGAGAATTTAAGAAATAGAGTTGATATAAAATTATGTACAAGTGGTAGACAATTTGAAAAACTAGCAAAACCAAATTTTAAAGATAGAAAAGTATTTTCTGAAGATTTAGTTGCAGTACATATGGAAAAAATAAAAACATATTTTAATAAACCAATATATATTGGAATGAGCATATTAGATACTTCAAAAATATGCTTATATGGATTTTATTATGATGTTTTAAAAAAGAAATATAAGGATAAAGTTAAACTTTTATATGAAGATACAGATTCAGTAATCTGTTCAGATAAAACTGAAGACTTTTGTAAAGATATGAAAGATTTCATAAATGAACTTGATACATCTGATTATCTAGAAAATAATATTTATAACCTACCGAGAGTAAATAAAAAAGTTTTAGGTAAATTTAAAGATGAAATGAATGGAAAGATTATTAAAGAATTTGTTGGATTACGATCAAAATTATATGCAATAAAACCTGATGATGATAAAATAATAAAGAAAGCTAAAGGCATTAAAAATGCGTTGTTAAAAAAGAAATAATATTTGATGATTTTACAAATTGTTTAAAAGACAAAAAAAACCAATCTATAGAAAACAAAACTTAATTAGAAGCAATAAACATAATATATATACTATAGAAATGAATAAAAAAGCTTTAAGTGCATATGATGATAAAATATATATTTTAGAAGATGGAATTCATATATTAGCTTGGGGGCACTATAAAATAAATGTTGAAAGAGATAATTTTATAAATCATTTGAAACAAAATAAAAAAGATTATGAAAACTGGGAAAAGAGTTTATAAATTTATTTAAACTCGATATTATGAATATTATTAATTTGTCCCCAAGCTAAAGCTTGGGGACATTATAAAATAAATGTTGAAAAAAATAATTTTATAAATCATTTAAAACAAATTAAAAAAAATTTATGAAAACTGGGAAAAGAATTTATAAATTTTGTTTAAACTCGATATTATCCATCTTATCAATTTTTCCTTTATATATAAATAAATAATTGGATGAATTTAATTTTTCTAAGTCATTTCGTTTAATAACATCTTTAAAACGATTTGGTAAATATACATTAAAAGAATCATCTAAAACAACAACAATCGCATTACCAAACTTTGTATTTACCATTTTAAAATTTGAGACTTTATATTCTTTTTCAATTTCTAGTTCATCTATTTTTTTAATTGGTAAAATTTTACTACAGACGTTTAGTTTAGTTAGCAGATCCATTCTTTATTTATATAGAAAAATTTATTAAGAAATGTTTTTTTTAAGAAACATTTTTTGACTCAAATGTGGTGATTCCTCAAACTTTCATGGTTTTATCTCAATTAGACTTGCATAAAACTACCCTAAATCTAGACGAAGGTCACTAACCACAGCTTTAGTGTTTTGGGTTATTTTCGTTGATTTTGAGGGAATTTTATATGAATTTGGTATGAATTTTAGCTCAATTTTATTAAATTTTATACGATTTTAAAAAAACATGTGACTGCGCCAGGACTGGTAATTATATTACTGCTATCATAAATAAATGATCTTTTCATTTGATTATTACTGGGTATTGGTAAGGGAATATTTTGTGATTGTCGAATAAGATGTTCTCCTTGCACAGCCAGATGTCTATACTTTCTAAAAACCAAGCATACACTTTCCAGAATAAACAGATAAGGTAGTGTCATAATTCCACTTCTCAAAAAGACATGCAGGCCTGTACAATCCCTCAACCCCAGATTGTATATGATTCGGATCGCTTTTTTTGTAATATAAAGACAGACTGAAATAGGTAACCACTGCAACTACCCCAAAAAGGCAGACCATATCTAAGGTTACTTTCAATCAAGGCAAAATAGGCCATTCTCACTGTACTCCGATCCAAATCCCCGGATACAGCTCGCAAGGCAAAACAACCAGAAGACAATCTTCTTGACAAGGCAGAAATGTGATTTTTAAAATTAAGTCTATTGTCCATCATAATACCTAAAAATTTTAAACTATCTGGACTGTTCAATTTATTACTGTCAAGACCAACATCTGTAAGATTACATCGAAAAGTAAGAATATTAGTTTTTGTTGTATTAAATGTAAGTAGGTTGCAATCAAACCAAACCTTCACCCTTTACAAATCATTGTTAATATTATTTTGTAAAGCTTCACAATATCCGAATCACGACCCGCAAAGGAAACTCTCTGGACCCTATTAGAAAGAAATGATACGAATCAATTCAATGATACATCCCTGAAATCATATATTTCAAGCTTCCGAAGCAGTATTTCGTGACTGACAGAGTCAAAAGCTTTGGTCAAGTCACAAAACACTGCTCCAGAAACCTCTCCCCGATTTAGACTAATATAAAGTTGTTCCAGAAAGGAAAATATTGCGTCACTAGTACCCCTTTCTTCCCGAAAACCGAACTGATTGGGGTTTAGTATATTATGCTTTCGTACAAAACCGAGAATTCCACATTTAACCAGCCTTTCGATGATCTTAGAGAGAGTAGGAAGGAGAGAAATGGGTCTATAGTTTGTGGGACATGAGGTATCCCCTCCCTTGTGCAATGGAACAACTATAGACCTCTTAAGTATATCCGGAAAGTGACCATTCAAAAAAGAATCATTCACCACATGAACCAAAGAATCCAAAGCAGAATCGCTCAGTTCCTGAAATATCCTCACAGAAGCTTTCTTATTTTTTATTTGAGAAAAAATGAATCGTAATTCAATCTTGTCCGTTGGAAACAAGAAGGACGTCTCATGGACGCTGATATTAGACAGGTACTCAATTTTAGAGAGACTTGCACCAACAGAACAAAAGAAATCATTTAGTGTATTTGGTGTAATATCACTAGAGTCTGATATATGAGATTTTCCACAACTCTGTCTGATATCATTGATAATAGACCAGGTTTCTTTACATACATTCTTTGCACCAAACAACCTTGAAGCATAATACATCCTTTTTGCCAATCTTATAACTTTTTTATAAACAGACCGGTATAAGTTAAAATAAGACAAGAACAGGACATTCCCATAATAAAACTTTCAAGGGTAATGTAAGCACCGCATATTTCTTGAAGATGTTTGTATGCCCTTAGTTATCCAACATTTCTTTGGTTTTTTTTAAGTTTCACCATGGGAAAAGCCATGTTGAAGACTACAGTCAACATCTCATGAAAATCCTCAACGGGTCTCTCACATCCAGTTGTGGGCCAAGTAACTTGTTCACAATCTCTAAACTTTTCCTACTAAATATGCGACCTTTTTTTCCTTGGCTGATGAGCGAGAGGCCTTAAGCAAGGGAAACCTCGAAAATACCGCCTCATGATCGGACAGAGAAGCATTGAGAACAATACAGGAAACACCCCTAAAGTTAGAATACATATAGTCCAAGGTTGTAGCACTATGAGCTGTAATTCTCGTTGGTTGGTCAACATGCATGGTAAGATTAAAACTTAACAATATATTTTGAATAAAGCAGCTAGTATGAGCAGCGAAATCTATATTAAAGTCTCCTGACAGGATAGGTGAGCAATGCGGGGGAAACTGACTCAATAAAAATTCCAAATTTTCCAAGAACACTGCCTGACTTGCTGAAGGTGATCGATAAATACAAACAACATACACATGACACTTATTAGAATAAACTATAGAAAACTCAAAGGCTTTTTCAACAAGAAGGTGGTCAAATTTATTAATAGGAACAAAATTGTATATGGATTCGGATTCCTTGGTCTCCAATACCATTGTACCACCATGAATTGAATCTACTCTAGAAAATACAGAGATAACACTATAGTTCCGTAAGTATGTGGTCTCCCTACAACGTAACCAGTGCTCAATTAAACAGATTAGATGTGGAAAATTCAAACTATGTGAGAGCACATACAATTCATCAGTCTTACATCTCATAGATTGCACATTCAACAAAAATACAGTTAGATAGTCCGCAGTATCGTCTATCCTAAAAAAGTACAGTCACTTGTACTACTTGTAGTCATATTTGAGTCATTAATACTAACTAAATCTATAGGTAAAGCACCTTTATGAGAAACATCCCTGACTATGTCAGCTAATCTGCCTTCAACACTTAAAGTCGAGCTTAAAGTACTATCCAAATTACTATCCAAATTCATCAGTTTATTGTGAGTTAGAGGAACTGATTTAAGTATGATTCTGTTGTTTAAGCATGACGAGCATTTTATATATTGTACAAATAAATCACAGTGAATAAATGGAATGGCGATATCCATGTCGCCAAGTTGAATTAATAAAAAATTGTTTAAGTTCAATAACAGAAGATATGCTAATACTCAGGTTTAAACACAAAATCACATGATCCCGCTTAGTGTAATCTTTAATCATTGGCAATACTATTTCACCATAATTATCCCTATTCGTCAAATAACCAAAAACACTACAGTCACCATTCAAGACATCATGCAGCACACTTGCAGAGCGGTGGAATTTGCTGTTGCAAGATCACAATATGATTTCAGAGGCTTGCCGATATTGGAAGATTGTAGTTCACTCAACCTTTCATGCAGAGTTTGCATGTTTTCGCCCTCTAAAACCTTAATAGATGTTATCATCTCCTTCGATATCGTTCGGAGCTCTTCCATTTCCGTTTCACTTGCCATTTGCTTAGCATTGAAATCACACTGAATGTTGAATAATCTCATCTGTAGTTGTTTAATTTCTTCTTGATAGGCTTGATTATTATTTTCTAAGGTCTCTATGGTTATGATCATGTTCTTGTTGAGACTGGTTAATTCCTTAATTTGATCTTCTAAGGCTAGTTTTAGGTTAGTTGCAGATTTCAATTGACCAGTAATTTGTACCTCTCTGCTTTTTATTTCATTTAGTTCATCATGCAAAAGTGTATTTCTCTGATTTAACTTATCCAGTTGTGAAACAAAAGCTTCTTCAGCATCCGCAACCTCCTCCTCAAAAACACGACTGTTCCTTTTAATTCTCTCAATGTACCTGTCTTTGCCAACAATCACCTTTTGGGGAGCGTCTAGTTCCTGCTGGAACGATGTTTTTTCGTCATCGCGTTTACTGTACGTAGACTGACAATCTGAGCAACATAAAACCCTGTATCCTTCCAGTTTGACAACTTGACTGAATCTCTCCATACTACCATGAAGAACACTATTACACTCTATACAGCAGAAATTGCGAAAATCTTTGTTTTTACAACATTTAAAAGACTTATCCATTACTCTATCAATTTGAAGCAGGATAATAGTAAAACAATAACCGTTCCTTGTTCTTAGCTTTTAAGACATAAATGAATGATTGAAAATTGTAGCGTTCCTATTTAAAAAGATGAGCAGTGGTGGGAGGAATTTACAAATTAAAATTAGGTGGGGGATAATAGCTTGAAAATAGGTTGAAAGTAGGTCAATGGTGGGGATAAGAGTGAGAAGTGGGCTGAGTTAAAGATATGAAGTTAGGTGGGAGGATATTGGTTTGAAAATATGTAGTGGGACTTGTAATGTGAGGTTAGGTGGGAGGACTAGCGGTATGAAGTTAGATAGGAGGACTAGGGATCACTAGTGATCATTTTTTGAGCCAAAACCAGCGCTTATCATCTACTGAGCTACTGTACACCAAATGTCACCAACAGTAATTTCAATATTATTATTTGAGTATATCGAAGATTCATTTTAAGTTATATCCTCTGTGTGGCCCCTTCCAGTTCGTCTGCTTTTGCAATCATCAATAAAGTACTGCTTCTCTAATTGCAATAAGTCGTACGTTCACACAGTAATATTGGAAGAATAGGACGTAATCTACTTGTGTAAATATTGAATAGTGTGCCAGTGCTAGCGATACGAGCATCGAAAGCAGCAAGTGCGATGTCATTACATTACATGGTATCAGGTGTGGGGTGAATTACTTAACTAAGATAAAGAACTTGCTCAATTGAATAGTGAAGATATCCTTTCTTCTTCTGTTTTCGATCTGTTTTCGACATTCGAGACGTATTTGTAAAGCAATATACTTGCAATTATGTACTCTTAAGAACCGATAGCCAAACCTAAATACTTCGGCATTAAGCATTCCTTGTGCTTCGACTTGCCTGTATGCTCTCTCCATCTGTGACGACTCCTGATAGGCTCTTCTAAGGAGATTAAAGTGGAATCATGTTCACTAGCTTTTAAAATCTGCATCTTCTTCTTCAGTTGTCTATTCCTGGATATGCGCCTTAATTGATTTCCTCCAAGCTTTCGGTGCTGAGCTTTGTTTGATCTAGTTTTTGCCGGTCTATTTTATAGGGTCGACCAACCGGATGCCTTGTCGTTTTCACACTCTGACAATTGATCAAGCTTTAAACGGTGACTGTTTAATTAAAAGTATCTTTCGCAACCTCGTTGTTTTAGGATCATCATTACACCGCAATTGCCTACATTAACCGAAATTGTGCATTATACGAGTAAACCGATATAGCTCTGACAACTAATATACTTGACCTCACGTTAGTGCTACACCATGCCCCGGCTTGGTTTATGAAGTTCATTTCGAGAGAATCACAAAGGCCACTCTAACAGTAAAACCGCCGACAGTTTACAAAGCCAGTTAAAACATTTTGTAATTTCCGAATAGAATTTATCAAATTAGTGTGTTTATACATCTTTCCTCAATACACATTAGTAGAATTGCGCACTTAAAATATTTTCTAGCATTACATAATATGTTGAACAGTTACCGAATTAATACACAGACAGTTTGCGTTTCATGAAGTACCGTAAACCGGGGTGACTATGATCCACTTATTATCTTCAAGTCTCAACAATATTTCGAATTTAATAGTTGACCAGTTCAAAAATGGTTTATATATAGGAAGGATATATGTATATTCGATTTCATGAGTTTTTCTAAAGCAAAAAAAATTATTTCCACCCTTTTTTAAAAAAAAATGGGTGGCCATATTCACTCCCTGCTTTGGGGCCTCTATGGCCAAGTATTTCAATTTCCTTAAAACCCATTCTAACACCTTCTCCGGGGTGACTATGCCCACTAACCAAAAGTTCCTATAAATAATTTGTGGTAAGTAGGCGATTGAAACGTAAGTAAAAATGTGAACAATCCGACGCTTGGCGAATTCTGCTTCGACACTTTTTTAGGACATTTTTCATGTTCTTTTCTACTGACCACGAAAAACAAAAGATAAACGTTAGATATGTAAAAACGCTTGCATTTTATATATTCAGATCTATATATTATTAATTTCCATCAGTTGTTTAAGAATATCTAAATTTTAACGTTACGAAGTTTTAAACATTTTTCAATTTTTGGCCATTTTCACCCCTAAAGGCTATAGTCACCCCGGTTTACGGTATTTACTCAGTTAATATTTTGCTAAAACAATAATGGCATTATTGGTAAATAGACAATGTCATGCGGTTTAATGCTAGCATAGTAAAGTAATTTGTTTTCTTCCTTGATGTCTTTTGTTAGAAGAATATGCCTCAAGTATCACACAACGTTTATGAAAGTAGGTTATGGCCCGCTTCCCTAGTAAAAACTTTCATATAAGGCAGATATATAAAATTTTAAAACGTAATATTCGCAACATTCTCTCCTTAGAAAATATGAAATAAACTGAAAATAAAGAATATACTGGCATTAAGGATAGGATATTAAAATAATATACTCAATAAGATGTTTAGGTAAATATACAATTTTCTTGGGTTACTACCTTCGTTCCAGCAACAAGTCACTGCAAAATTACATAAAATATTTCAAATAGACGAGCAGATAAGCAACGTTCTTTCTGGCTGAAAATTCGTGATTTTCATATAAATCTCCATAGAAATATTTAAGGTCTATCCTGCATTTCAAGGTCACCAATCCAGGACCGACGCATTCTCTACGAGTATATTCAAAGGTTGTGTCATGAATGAATGAATGAATGAATGAATGTTTATTAACGGACCAGCCATTTACAAAAATTGGACTAATACCAAAAATAAGCAACAAAAATACAATAGTCGTACAATAGCATATAGACATATCAGTAAAATTAGTAAAAAAACGGTTTCAGTTAAAATTATACATATCACAATTATTATCACAATAAACAGTTGAAAAAAATTCATTAAAATAGTTTACAGTAACATTTCCATCATCAGAGGATTTAGTTTCGTAAAACATGGTTTTTGGGATATCAAAAGTTATTTTTTTTCTTTACAAATTTCCAAAAATTTTTACTATTTTGGATAATGCAATTTTTAGTTTTAGTAATGTGTTCCTGGTAATGTTCTTCACACAAGCGCTTGCATTCAGCTCGTAAATCAGAGAAATATTTGTAGTCA
>JAEQML010070980.1:0-16432 GCA_016904865.1 Pissodes strobi | reverse complement strand
ATTATTTATCAAGCTTTTATTTAAGCATTTCGAATTTACTTTTATAAGATAGTTGACCATATTTTGTTATCGCAGAGTTTTCTACCTAGTGTCCCCATTAACCAGCTGTGGGTTTTTACCACAATATCGGGCCCAATTCTCTTTGGTCCTTTTTATTTTTATTTTCATTACGGTTTCCTTCCTGGGATTGTTTACAATTCAAGCCAGCTGTTATATTTCAAGAACCACGCTCAATGGTTATTATTTTTTGCTGGGAAAGAACACACCGGCGAGTACGTCGCCAAGCAAGCCTATTTTCGGTCTTAACGTAAAAATAAAAGTTAGTATTCTTTGGTCCGCGTTTAGTTACACAACCCTAGGTAGAGAGCTCTGCTTGTTTCATATTTTTGCTGATCTTTAATTCTCTCCTAGTGTTCGGCCCTGCCTAAACTGAAAGTATTTCAAATTCACGAGTAAATTAAAATAAGCGTACAATCTATCTCTAACGCTAAACTTGTAAACATTTTAAAACTGCCAGTCTGACGCAGTTGTAGTGGTAAATGATTAAATAATTTTTTGCCAGTATAAATCGGAGATCTTTTAATTTTGTCGGAAGTTGGTATGGGCAAATAAGCCACGTGAGAACTGCGTGTTGGGTAGTATGACTGCGAATGAATTTCGGTGACGTACTTTTTGTGAACCAGACATACCGTTTCCAGAATAAATAGAGATGGTAGGGCAAGAAGTTTTTTAGCTTTAAACACTGGTTTACAGCTTTCAGAGGGTCTCATGCCGTACACATACCTAACATCCCTCTTCTGCAATACAAAAATAGCGGTGAAGAGGTAATTACTGCATGATCCCCAAAAACATATGCCATACCTTAGATGAGTCTCGACCAGGGCAAAATATGTATTCCTAGCTGCAGTTTCGTTCAACTCCCAAGACACGACTCTTACAGCATAGCATCCTTTAGATATTTTCTTGGATATATATTTAATATGATCTTCAAACCTTAGGAGATTATCAATATGCAGCCCAAGGAATTTGCTTGAATCTAGTTCATTTACAGGGCTATCAACTACAGAAACTCCTTTCAAGTTATATTTGAATGTTAATATATTAGTTTTAGAAATGTTAAGAACTAGATAGTTAGCATTACACCATTCTTTAATTTTAATTAGGTCATCGTTAATCTTTAATGTCAATCGCTCACTATTGCTGTCATGCCAAAGAATCGTGGTGTCGTCTGCGAACATCGGTGAATCTTCCCTGAATATTAATGCCCGATAGATCATTAAAATAAATCAAAAATAAAAGCGGGCCCAATACAGATCCCTGAGGGACACCTGAGTTCATACAACGTGGGAGTGATTCACTGTTGTTAAGGTGCACTGTTTGAGAGCGTTCTTTAAGGTAAGAGCCGAGCCATTCTAAAGATTTGCCGCGGAAACCATACAGCTGAAGCTTAGCAAGAAGAATTCTATGATCAACACAATCAAAGGCCTTCGCAATATCGCAGAAGACAGCCGCTGCAACATCCCCCTCACTAATCCTCAGATACAGAGTCTCAAGAAAGCCAAAGATCGCATCACCAGTATTCATGGAAGAACGAAACCCGAATTGGCAGCTGGAAAGTATATTATGTCTATTAATAAAACTGATAACGCGCTTATAAACCAATTTCTCAATAGATGGTTCTATGGATGAAAGTTTCTCCTGTTCGACGATACATCACCCGAAGCAGGCCATTCGCCTGTTCGCGACCGCCTCGCACTCTGTGAGAAAGTGTTCCGGGGTCTTCTCCCCCTCCTCACAGAACGAGCAACTGTTTTCGTTTTCAATTTTTGTTATCTCCAAGTGCCTTTTTAACCGGCAATGGCCTGTTAAAATACCGGTGAGCATGCGGAGATTGTTCTTACTCAGTGTTATAAGGTGTTTTGATCTTCCTGGGTAAGGGGGCGCTAGAAACATCTTTGATTGCTTTAACCCTAGAAGGCGTTCCCATAGATTGATTCATTTGGTTCGCTCTTCTTTCCTGAATTCTGTCTTGCAGGTGTGCGACCCGATGGCACAGACAGGTTCCGGCCCTAAAAGCGGAGTTTGTGCTCCTACTTTTGCCAATTGGTTTGCTTTTTCGTTGTCTTCTACCCCAGCGTGTCCTGGTATCCATTATTATTCTTGTCTAGTTTATTTAGCTCATTTAGACACTTCCAAACCATTCTGGAGCTGATTGTTGTTGAGCTGATTGTTGTTGAGCTCGGCACTTTGATGGCTGCTGGACTGTCTAAGAAGATGGCAATCTCTTTCTTCCTATACTTTCTGTCGAGGTTGAACTGCGCACATCTTCCTATTGCGTTAATTTCCGCCTGGAATATGTCCGGGTGTTTTCCCATTGCTTCGTATAATTTGGTTCCTAGCCCAAATATCCCCTCCGGTCCTCTATTCAATTCTTGCCCCGTTTGTATATCATTTTATGGCAGTTTGATGTGATGTGAGGATACAAGTGGTGTTCTTTTTCCATCCTTCTCTACTTCTTATCACGGTCGTTAAGTGTTTTTCAAAATTGTATCTTTTGACTATATCGTCCCTGGGAAACCTAAGAAGTGGTATATGCTTTGGCAGATATGTTAACTCACTCTTCCTAAGCCACCCCTTCGCCCGCCCCCTCTGTTGTGATTCTAGTCATTGCTTGTCCAGCTGCTCCCTCTACAACAATGTGTAGAGGTGCGAGACCCACAATTGACTCGATTGCTGCTTTCGGACAAGTTTTCATTGCGCCTGTTATGCTTATGCATGCCAGGCGTTGTAATTTATTGAGAACTGATTATATGCTCTGCTTTTCCCTTGCTTTGAACCAAACGATCGATACGTAAAGTAGGGTGGGTCCTACATCCATCGCAGGATTCCTGGTTTACGTCCCCAGGTTTTTCCTGCAAGGCTTCGGCACACCATGAGGGCCCTCGTAGCCTTAGTTATAAGTTACAACTCCTTCAATGTGTTTATTCCTTTTGAGTTGGTAGTTCAGCGTTATGCCTAGATATTTGACTTTCTCTTCCGGTGTAACGTTGATCCCGTGTATTCGGATAACTCTCATTCTAGGGACTTCTCTCTTCCTAGAGAAGGGTATTATAGTTGTTTTCGATGAGTTTGTTTCCACCCCCACTGTTTGGCACCATTATTCCGTTGCTTTGACTCCAGCTTGAATAAGCTCACATAATGTACCCTCAAACTTTCCCCTTGCTGTGATGACAATATCATCGGCATACTCAACACAATGTAAGTCGAGGTATGTCAGTATTTCCAATAGTTCGTCCACCACTAGACTCCACATTAGTGGTGAGCATACTCGTACCTCGAGTGGTACTCATATCAATAGCCACTCCTCTTCTCATTAGTGCTCTCTTTAGAGCCACGTGGGATGTATTATCTAAGACTTCGCGATGTCTTGGAAGGCACAGAGCGCGATTTCTTTCTCATTTAGCGTTTCGTCTATCATGCTGGTCAGTTGAAACAGTGCGGTCTCTGTGTACCTGCGTGTTATGTATGCATGCTGGCTTGCATTCAACGGCCGCGTTTATAAGGTAGTGGATCTGATGCAATTGTCTACTGCCTTCTCCATCGCCTTGACTAAGAGTGAAGTAAGACTGATTATTCTGAAGGATTTTGGGTCTGTCCCATTCTTTTTCCCTATCTTCGAGATGAAAGTAACTTTCGCCCTTCTCCATGTTTTTGGTATGTATCCCATGGCCATAATACTTATTGTGATACCTACAAAGTGTGGCAAAATTTATCTTTTTCCCCTTTGTAAGAGGGCTGGGAAGATTTCATCCACCCCTGTCTATTTGAATCAATTGAATTAATGCCATATCTGAACAGAAAATCAATTGGATATTGTGCTAAGAACTCCCACGTTTTCACACGAGAACAGAGTAACAAGTTTGTGTCGGAGGCTAATAATGGAAAATATTAAATGATGAAGGTAGTATTGGCAACAAATATTTTAGTAGCCAAAAGTTCTATACGAATTCAAAACTAGACTGCTGAATGCTGCTCTTCGTCCTTTACAAACTTCCTCGAGGCGCTTCGTTTTAAAATCACACTGAAAATTGCGCCAACCAAGGATAGGATAAACACTTTGTTATAGCCAAATATCTTAATTTGTCAAATGCTTCGAGCTACACTGGATATCTTGCAGGTACAGGAGCTGACATAAATACCATCAAACGACATGGTGGTGGAAATCCAAAATTGTCGCTAAAGGTAATATTGAAGATTCGGTGGTAATAAAGTGAAAATGTCGAAAAAAAAACCTTTTATCTCTATTAATCCGTTTTCTTCAAAAACGTATGAAACGCAATCAGAAAAGCGGAAAACTCGTTATCTTCTGCGAGTATAAATATTAATAGTGGCTGTGGTTGTATGCTATACTATCAGAAAAAGAACTGACATAACCACCTGATTTTTTTTGTGGAATCCGAAAATGACCAGTGAAAAACAACTGAACTTCAAATAAAACAGTCATGGCTTAATTTGACATTTTTCATATGGAACGCTATGTTTGTCAAGCATAGTTCTTAAAATGTTTTAAATAGATGATAGGTGAGATTACTTGTTACTTGAATTATGTCAAATTATGTTACCTTTATGTGCCGCTGTTTAGGTGTCATCATTAATCGCTAAACGTTGTTTTAAAGGTTATTATTCAATTTTTGTTATGAGAATTTCTTTAGAAATGCGGGTGCAGATAACAAAAACATATTATCAATGTGGAGAAAACGCTTAAGAAATTAGACGAAAATATCTGCGGCTTTATGGAATAAATGTATCAGTGAATGTCATATTTAACGGACGAAAATTTTATTGTGGCAAAAAAAGTCATTATAAGACCGAAAGAGGAATACTTTGAGGAAAATAAACGAGATCGTGCAATAATATAGTATATTTTGGACAAAATGCTAAAAGATCAATCAGGGACGCAGTCCAAGATATTCCACGTTACCTAGTGCAACGTCTAGGTTATGGAACTGTCCAAAGAACCTTAAAATACTTTAAGTATAAGCCTTTCCATATACTTCATGTTCAGCACCTGATAGCTCAGCAGAAATAATCTCGGTTTCAGCTTGTTTCTCAAATAGTAATTCGACAGTAAGATAATGACCAGAATATTATTTTTAAAAAGATGCTGTGTGCCGATGATGCAACTTTCACCACACCAACATTTTCATGTATCTCCATTTATGGTTTTTTTTTCCTAGGCCTGTCCGACATACGTCCCCATATAGCACTGCAGCCTGTACAGGCTTATTGTGCTGAGCCTGGGGTTTATGACAGCCACTCCAATATTTTTGTGTCCTGTACGAGGCCGTACATGTCTTTTACTGGGTGTTTGATTAGTATTTCTGGGTCTATATTTGGTTGGCCAAAGATGCTAAGTCTCCTGCGGTCCAGTGCCTCGCAGTTGATCAGGATGTGTCTGGCTATTTCCGGTTCCTTATTGAATAGTCTGCAGTTAAGGTCTCCGATATAACAGACCCATCCTGTTCAGGTGTACCTTTAGGGGTGCATGACCGGCCAAAAGACCGGTTATGATTCGTAACCGATCTCTGCTCATGAGTAGCAGTTTTCCGGT
Organism: Pissodes strobi; assembly: GCA_016904865.1. Lineage (NCBI taxonomy): Eukaryota > Metazoa > Arthropoda > Insecta > Coleoptera > Curculionidae > Pissodes > Pissodes strobi. The sequence goes on along the minus strand of JAEQML010070980.1, from coordinate 10,821 downwards.
TCTTTTTTTACATGGTAGGCCAATAAATTCCTTTCCATGGTTTTTGTCCTGGGGATTTCTGCCCAGTGACGTCGATGTTCTTCTCGAACCCAGTCTTTGATGTGGCTCCGGGCCATACTTTTTGGTATTCCCAAAGCCGGTTCTGGGCCGATTAGTTTTGTTTCTGATCCTCTCCTGGCGAGTTCCTCAGCTTTTTCATTGCCTTCGATCCCTCTGTGTCCTGGCACCCAGATGAGTCTTACCGTATTCCGGTATGCCAGGGTTTGTAGTTCTTCAAGACATTCCCATACCAGTCTTGATGACACTTCTTGGCTCAGTAGAGCTCCTAGTGCCGCCTGACTGTCAGACAATATTAGGATCCGCCGATTGTTTGTGGCCCTCCTATTATTCTCTATGGCGCACTGAAGTATGGCGTATACCTCTGCTTGGAAAACAGAAGCATACATACCCAGTGCATAGTATTTGCTCTGACTTTGACTAGCAGAATAGACTCCTGATCAATAACCAGTTGCAGTTTTTGACCCGTCTGTGAACCAGGTTTGGTCCTGCCTTCTGATAGCTGTTAGTCCATTTTCCCATTCGGTTCTACTTGGAAAGTTCACCTCGAATGATCTATTAAGACAGTATCGCTTTTGCATGTGGTCCGTTTTCATGTTTAAAACATCTCCCCCTACAAGATCAGCGATTGCCATGTGGGGTTTGTTAGCCATATAATATTTTAAATTATGTCGGGATTTGATTGTACAAATTTGTTCATCAACAGATAAACTTTCTTCAACAAGCATAGGTATAAACTTCTCTTTAAACTATTTATTATAGATCCGATTTAATGAAGTTTGTCAAAACCCTGTTGGCCAACAGGATTTTCGTTTCGTTGTTATTGAAATTAAAACAGAACCCAATTTTTCGAAATTATTTAGGGCCATTAGTCGCTTCCGGTTACTTCAGCCCAGTAGTCACCAACGTTGGTGCAGCAGGAAACCAATATGAAAATGCAAATTCATAAGAATTGCTGAATATCTTATATGCTCTGGTTAATTGGGGTTCATTTGAAACTAATTAGTGTGCCACTTTGTAATGAATATCTGGCTCAGCTAATTTGTAAAGATAGAGCAAAAGTTAATTTATTTAGTTTATTTGAGGGTGTGGGTTAAGTTATTTCCTCTGGTGATTTAAATTTTATTTTAAGGCGCCACTTGCGATAAATCAAAGAAATCAACTTAAAAACAAATTATATATTAACTATATGATTAAATTACAAGTTATGGTACCATGTCCACTGCAGTTATTAACACAATTGAGATCAATATAATTATAACTAGATTACAAATGCAATCAAATACAATTGATTACTGAAAATTTAATTTACAAATACTTGAAATACGGTTTATAAGTAAGCTTGTTATATTATGAAAATGAAATTAACTTTATTATTAAAGATTAACAAATTTAATTGGTCTTTACAGGCAATTTATTTTAGTTTACCACTCCGTACCTATTTGTACAACTATCCTATGTCCATGCAACCGTATTGGGACCTTTACTAGAAACCTGCTTCTGCCTATTCCCAAGTTTAGCTAACTTGAGCTGATGTAGGCCTTCAAAAGGGTTGCCTTAGCGTATGGTTCTCCCTCTACAGGTCTGGCACAGCGACTTGGACAATAGAGGTTTACGTCACCAGCGGTATTTATATGTAAAGAAAAATAATAAACGCCTTAGACCAGTGTATACTGCTAATAAAAATTATACAGAAGAGTATCCTGTGGACCTCAGTTTGGCATACAAAGTTTTAACCAACAACTCGAAAATTTACTGGTCACAGCAAATATAATCAGAACTTAAATTACAATTTAAGTTCAGCAAAAATTATAGATAACTATGATTAAATAACAGTATGAATAAGTACTGTTACTCAAGATATTTCTTTTCTTTACTTAGAGTTATGAAACTCAAAGGAAATGATTGAAATTAGAAATTTAAAAGAAAATTATGAAAAAATTATGAAACTTGTCCAACAGTGGCTCTCGGCAACTTCAAATAGAAAATCACTAGATTTTAATAAAAAATAGGAAGAACGAGGTATAACCCTCTCTTAAAACAAGTCTACTGACTCCAGATAAGTAATTTCTTTAATTAATCTGTAAATATGGCCCTTGGCACATAAACAATAATTTGACGTAAATTACGTCTCAATTAATCAAAGATAAAGATAAGATAATTACTATCTCGCTTTGAGATAGGAATTTAGATAAACGATAAAGAAAAAATAAACCAGATAAATTTACACACATGTGGTTAAACTTCCTTTATATGCAAATCAATAGCGGTACATCTTTGGTCAAACGTGACACGATAAGTGATAATAATTATAGTTTAACGTTACAAATGAACTGAAATATTAATGAAATAAACCTGAAAAACTACGATCAACAATATCACTAAAGAAAATTCAGCGAAATTTTACTCAAATTCAATTAACTACCTTTTACAGGAACATATAAAATTCGCTTTGAGACTCTTCCAGGTAATACTGTTCAATTTAAATGTAACTATGAAAAATCTAAAATCATGTATGACCACTAAACGATGAAATAATTACGTTCTCTATATATTTGGATTAAACCATTATCAAATTACACGAATTTGACCAATAAGATACGCAATTATTCACCAAAAAACGGTATTCAAACCTAAAGGTCACCATAAAAAATTCAGATTATTGAAACCGTCAAACACTCGAAAGTGCAATATAAAAATGCTAAATTCTTTACTTTAGTGAAATAAGATTAACCGAATTAAAAACAGTTATCAATAAAATTCTGTATTTAAAATATGAAAATACTATTGAAAAATATGCAGGATGAATAGAATATTTTAATATCAAAAAATTATACCACTTACCGCGTCGAACGCTGTACACAAGATGATATCACCTCTCTTCCAAAATGTGTACGTTCTACCTATTCAAATTCAATGGCTTTTCATTGGGCAATTTAAAACACGTGACAACCGTTGTAAGAAACCCGTCGTCAAACTAAGGAAACATTCAACATACTCTTAATGTAGCAATCTATTGTCGATTACAGGCACTCAATTACCTATTACACGAGATAAGCCCGTTTTCGAACAGATGGCACTGCCTATCAATATACTAAACATTGAAAACCATTGATAAATAGGTAGAATTAATGGAGCGGAATAGACTAATATTTGATAACATATATTTAACATATATTCCGTTACACATTTGAGCTCTATGTAGGGAAGATTCGTGTGCAATTTTGTCAAATAAGGCATCATTTATGTTAATGATGCTTTATTTGAAGAAATATTTGAAACACTGGTAAGGAGATTCTAGTTCATATATTTCCTGTTTGAAATGTTCGTCACCTAAAAATTCCTTTTTTCTTCCGGAAATCTCAAGTTGCCACTTTTCCAGGTAATGCGCTTGCTTTCAGGAATAGCTTTACTTATAGACGAGAAGAGCATGATGGCAAATTTAAGATAGTAACAGCTGGATCTGGGGTATCTTCAGAGTTTGAATCTTTGTCGGATTGATTTTCTTCTAGAATAGTTTCTATTCTCTAGCTCATCTTCACTTTCCAAAGGAATATTAGCTAAGTCTAATAATTCTTTATCGCTACGAGGTTTTATTTCCACCAACTACTCATTTTCTGAAAGTAAAATATTTGGCTAAGTAAAATTATATGTGAATGCCGAAAATATCAGATATTATGATACGCATGCCAACACGAGAAATATTAACATGAAGAGGGGATAAAGTAAGAAATGAAAATAATGAAGATGGCTGCCACAATGACAAGCCTGCGTAATGTTTCTCCTGGCGGCGGCGGCGCACCATAGGCGTAACATTTCACTGTCTTGACACAATGCCTGGGTTCTCTAGGTTACTTCATGATGAATTCTTAACGTGAAATATTGTCTCAAGACGAATTTTATTAATTAGTGTCAGTGGCCATCAATGCACGATTCTTCAAAAAATGACTTTGCTTATGCTATTATTTTTGTGAAAAATATGTCTTGTTTTATGAAAAAAGTGTTTTTTGGGTCCAGTTAACAATAGTGCTATCAAAAATAACAAATTTTCTATATTAGGTTTCTAATGGAAAATACGCGGAAAAATTATTTTTATTCTTTTTTTTTAACCTGAAACATATTTGTATCGAGTGTACAAGGTCCTTCGTTACGTTTTGTCTTAAAATATTTAAAGACTTCATATCTGACCCTCTGCTCACTTCGGGGGTGCAACCAATAAAAACTAACCCCAACTAATCCAAAATATGGGCGAAAACATCCTCTTGAATTAATTTCCATAATAAAGGCAATTGGCGTTACACGAACAAACTAAAAATTAAGTACTTACTTTTCAAAAATAACGTTCGCAGAGTATTACTATGAGTGTTTTTACCTACGTGTGAATGTAATATTTGGGTTCAAATGAATGGATCCTCTGTTTTGATGAACTTGGCAGCCAGTTCCTTCTAGACGAGCGCCGGCTACGCGACGTTGTCGGCGTGCGTGACAAGAGGGATTACCGCTGATTTCGTAAACAATGTGAAGTCTGAAGTAGTAACATAGGGCCCAGTTTACATAAAGTTTCTAGCGGAAAATAGGTATACCACTTCGTATTTTTTGTATTTCCATTTTGAGAAGTTTTGTATTATAACTGTTTATATGGAATAGAGATGGCGCTGCAGGAATAGAGATGGCGCTGCAGTACTGACCGTACATTCGAGCCGCTCCGTAATTAATTTTAAAATTTATATATCCCTAAAGTACCAAAAATGATCTTCAAACAGTGGAAAGTGTAGTGTAGAGTACCCTTTATTTGGTGTAACAATAGTTTTCTGTTCATTCTGCAAACAAGTGGTCAAAATTTGATTCAAAGCGTTGACCACGTTCAATCGACAGGGATGGGTCTATCAACAACCGATCTCAGAGAAATAAAGTCTATCATCATAGGAATTCTTAACCAAAAATTTCTTCAGGAAGTGGCTGACAAAGTAGTCCAAATCATCGGAACAAAATTCGAGGAAAGGATTGCTGAGCAAAATAAAAAAAATAACAGCCCTGGAAACCGATGTAAGTAGCCTCAAACAGGGTTATCAACAATTAAAAAGGGAAATGGATTCACAAAAGCAAGCGCTGCGCAGTCTCAACGTACGAATATTTGGTGTCAAAGTGCAACAAGGTGAAGATCTACGCAACACAGTTCTCGACCTGACCAACAAAACATTAAAATGAAACATTCAACATTCCAATATAAAAAAGTGTCACCGAATAGCATCGAAAAATATCATCGATAAGCCGCCGGCTATATTAGTTCAGTTCTCAAATGACGCGGCGCGTGTAGCTTTTCCTAAATCTCAAACACTTCTTAAAAATAGTGACATACAAATAAAAGAAGACCTTACGAAGTCCCGGTTGGCGTTATTAAATAGTGCGGTGAGTGAATTTTCAAAAAAAAGATGTGTGGGCCCTAAACGGAAACATATATGTGAAGTTTAAAGACACAGTACATAGAATTAGTAATGTGAAAGAACTGTCTGCAATAAAAAAATCAAAATAAAAATTACTAGGTTTGAGAATAGGTCTTTCAGTGTTGTAAGTACATTTTTGTCTTTTGGAAAAGAGAAACATAATATTTTATTTTTGTTTTAATGTGGGTTTGTTGGTATTTATTTGGTCTTAAGTTCTGTATCAACTGACTTATTATTTTTCGAATAGTACACAATATATAATATTTAAACCCTGATTTGAATTATATATTTAATTTAACATACATAATAATTATAAGTGCTACCTTTTTTTTCGTAATGTGCGTTATGTGACAAGTAATATCATACTACTTTATATTATATTATCCCACCATCGTCAATTTAATTAAAAAAGTAAAATAAATTATGCTGACTATATTTTTGCAGTCTGAAATAAATAAACAAAATAAAATAAAGTTTATAAATTAAAGAACAGCAAAATAAAATAAAAATTAATTTACATGTATGTATGGACACTTTTAGTCAATCTGTTGCATATTTTTTATAGCATCTGTAACAGGATATAGATTTATGTAAAATGAGTGGTTTAGGTTTGTTTTGGTTGGTTATATTTACAATTTTTGGTTTATTATTGTTATTTTTGTATTATTTTATTTTATTTAGGGAGTATTGTAGTGTTCATGTAATGCATAATCTGGGATGTAGCGGGGATGGCGGTGCGGTGGGGGTGGGTGCCGGGGAGGGGGCCTATTTAAAGTATTTAGATCATGGCTAACAGCCATTACGGTCCGCAGGTGTCGAATGTCGATGAGAGTGTGGGAGTATGCTTGCGGGATTTCTCGGAAAATTTGTCGGTTGGTCATTTGAATATCAGATCCATAAATACGGGCTTTGACGAGTTTTCATGCTATCTTTCTCAATATCCATTTGATTTCTTTTGCATTACGGAAACATGGCTTGATAAGAGCGCAGACACTAGATGCTTTGATTTGCCGGGTTATAAATTTATAAGACGAGACAGGGAGGAACGTGGTGGTGGAGTAGGGCTCTATGTAAAAAACTCTCTAAACGTTAGTATATTAGACTTAACCTTTGATAGTTTTGAGGTTTTAGGAATAACTTTTAAAATAAGAGAAACATCGTTTGCGTTAATTACTATATATCGTCCTCCATCTAGCAGTATACCAAATTTCCTGGATAACCTAGAAGACTTACTCGGTTTAACTTTAAATTTTGATCATGTTATTGTGGCAGGCGACTTTAATATTGATTTTTTAAAGGAGCACGTGTATTTAAATGGGCTAAAACAAATTTTGGAATATTTTAATTTATCTCAACGTATATTAGAGCCAACAAGAATAAATGTGACAACTGGAAGAGCAAGTCTTATTGACTACATAGTAAGCCGCGATAATTTAATTTCTTTAAAGTCACTATCGGTGCCCATCTCAGATACCATATCAGATCATAATATAATTTTTTCGATTTTTAAATTTGAAAATATAAAGACGATAGAAAAATATATTTCATTTCGAGATTATGACAAAATAAACATCGAAAATTTTTATAATGATGGGGAGCTTATTCCTTGGCACGAGATGTACCGCATGATTGATATTAATGAAAAAGTTGACTTTTTTAACAGAAACATTTTGACAATCCTAAATAGACATGCACCTATTAAAACTAAAAAAAATCAAGGAAAAACCATTTTCTCCTTGGATAACACAAAATATAAAAACTTTAATCAAACTCAGGGACCGAGCTCATAAAAAATATTTAAAAACTAAATCTCCAGCGCATTTGCAGTATTATAGAGAACTAAGAAATTACACAAAACACGCAATCATTAGAGAAAAAATTACCTTTTTTAATGAACTGTCGGATAAAAAAGGAAAGGATTTTTGGGGAGTAGCAGACAAACTTCGTTTAACAAAAAATAAAAATTAAAATTCTATACCAAATAATCTATTAAATCCAACCGAAATTCATAAATTCTTTAATAGTATTAATGCCCTACCGGATACAGTAAGTAGAGAAGCAATAGATTACTATAAAAATAATGTAGCTTGTAATGAAGTGTTAACGTTGCAACTTCTTGAATATTCTAATTTAACTAAAATAATCTCCTCAATAAAGTCCAATGCTGTCAGAATTGATGGTATCTCAATTAAAGACATTAAACTTTGTTCTCGATTTTGCTTAAATCCGTTGTTACATATAATTAATGAGTGCATACTTAAGCAAAAATATCCAAATTTATGGAAAAAAGCTATAATTAAACCTATTGCAAAAAACTCAGTACCTAAAGAATACTAGGATTTGAGACAAATCAGTATATTACCTGCAGTATCCAAAGTGTTTGAAAAACATATCTACAACCAGATTTCTAATTTTGTTGAAACTTATGATTTGATTCCCGATTGCCAGTCAGGATTTAGAAAGAACTTTAGCACATCAACATGCTTAGTTAGAATATTAATAGCAAAATCAAGCGACATGTGTGGCCTTGCTCGGCTTTAGTAAAGCATTCGACACACTTAATCAAATGTTGTTGGCTAAACTGGGGTATTTTGGAATCTCTGAATGTGGTATTAACTTCTTTAAGGAATATCCATGTAATCGTGAAAGTTGTGTTATGACAGTCCTACAGTTAGAAAAACAATGTTCAGAGTTTAGACAATCAAATCAAGGCGTACCTCAAGGTTCTATACTGTCACCCTTACTTTTTTCACTCTACGTGGCAGACATGTGTAAAGCTGTAAAACATTCCACATAGCAGCATTATGCTGACGACTCACAACTGTATATTCCAGTTTCTATTGAAGACAGTAATAATTCATTTCAACGTAAGTTTCAATTCGATTTAATGAATCTAGAAAACTACGCAAAAAATCACAACCTTAAATTAAATGCTGAAAAATCTAAAATTCTTTTGATGTGTTCGAATAATAATTTAAGGCAAAGTCTTGAAGATCGTATAGTTCCAATTGTTTCAGAGGCAAAAAATGTAGGAATCATATTTGACAGTTCTCTCTCTTTTGAACCCCATGTGAAAAACAAAATTAGAGCAGCCTATTTACGCCTGAAAAACCTTTTTAAACTTAAACGGAACCTGTCCACGGAACAAAAATATCTACTTTGTGAAAGCCTTGTTTTATCATTATTCGATTACGGTGATGTGGTATATGGTAGCTCTTTGTATGCAAACACCAAAAGAGCAATTCAAAAAATTCAAAATTCCTGTATGCGATTTGCCTATAATATCCCATATAGAAACCATATAATGCCATATCTTAATGACAATAATTTATTAAATATGACAAATAGACGAAAGCATCATATGTTTAACTTTATTTATCGGATTATAAAGGAAGGCCAACCGGCAAACTTGCGAAATGAATTTTTGGATTTTGAGCATAGACACATGACGCGAAATAATGATATTTTTGTTGTGCCACGCCATAGAACCGCATCATTTCAGCGTTCTTTTAAATTTGAGGGGGTTAAAATGTGGAATAGTATTCCATCCTGTATTAAACAGCTATCTTTAAAAATATTTTCTAAAAAAATCAAATCACAGTTACTAGTTGAACAAAGAATAATCAGATACAAAATAGGATAAAAATTAAAAAAAAAACAAAACTTATTTGGCATTAGCTAAGGACTTTGTCAAAAAAAAAATTAAAAATGTCTGCTCTTGTCGAGAGAGAAAAGAATGTCTTTACTCTTGTAGACATCGGCATTTCGCTTTTTTTGGGGTCTTGAATATTGGGCGATACCCTCCTTGGTTCGTTTATCCGCTGCCGCATCTGTCGCTCTCCCGTTCTGGAAAAAATTTTTTTGCTTATTATTATTAGCTTTTTTTTGGATTTATTTTACATAAATTAGATTTTTAAGGGTTATTTCATCTGTATCAACAGATTAACGGTTTTTATAATCGGGAATTAATCCTTTTTGTCAAAATTTTAATTAGATTTATAACTGTATTTTATAATTTTATATGGGCAAATAAAACATTTGAATTTGAGTTTGAATTTGAATATGTTAGCATTATACTCTACACGGTATACTTTAAAAAGACAAATTTATATTTTGACATTCTCTATTTTTTATAAATGTAATTTTTCTGTCACGTTATTAAAAAACAAGTTGCCGATTTTCCACGATACAGTCATATTCTTAGGTGTCATCAGCAAAAGCGCTGCAGTAGAGGTAAGTAATAGTACGGCTTGCATACTATTTTATAAAGGGGGACTTTGCTTAGGGTGAGTGCACCAGTAGTTGGCCAGTACCCAGTAGTTGACCATTTATTCCTAAAATGGAATTAACAAGAACCCTGTAATGTTGATGGCTGGTTTAATGGACTTGATATATTAGTGTGACTTTTGACTAATAGGTGGCGCAGTGAATGCTTTATATTTAATACAAAGTTTTGGAGTTCCTGAAAACAAACATTGAGCGGCCATTTTGTGTGTATTTCTGTGCGTTTTGTAGTAAACAAGGTAAGAGAACCTCACATTCCATATCAATGTTCATAGGAGATTCTAATGTTTAAAATATTAGTTTTATTGGTTTGAGTGAAAGCAAATATAGTATATTCTAAACCATGTCAGTATTTTTTTACAAAACCGTCATTTTGGTTTTAAAAAGCAGGTGGTCAACTACTAATAAGACAATTCAATATGGCTCTAGTTTCTGACCCACGCGGTCAATTACTGGATATTGCACACCTCTTACCATTTTCTTTCCTTATTGTATCCATTGCGACGGATATATGTTTAGGGTTGGGCATAATCATTTAAAATAGAGCGAAAGTGACCAATCTAAAGCAATCGCAGATGTACAAAAGAAGCTGTGTTCAATAAGGCAAGCTGAAAGAAACTATAATGTTCCCCATGCTACAACATCTCTAAAGTGGTTGAAATTTCACGAGGAAAAAGAAAAAAAAGTAAGGCAGACAAAGAAAGGGCGAAACTTGAGAGAGCCATATTGAGGAAGTCCAGACGAGATGAAAACACAAAAAAACTCGCAGAATAAAAAGCCAAGACCTTGCAAAGAGCAAAAATAAGTAAAAACTCTAAAAAAGCCGATTCTGATAGTGAAGAGATTATGAAGAATGGAAAGAAAGTGGTTCCAGCATTGATGACATATCTGATCCAAATTTTGAACCTAGTGACAATGAAAATGATACTCAAGCTACAATTGCAGAAAATATTCAAAATGACAACCAGCCTATAAAAGGAAACTTTTATTTGGTAAATTTCCCAGGAAAAAAAGATAACCCATACTTATGGCTGCT
>JAEQML010070976.1:0-16433 GCA_016904865.1 Pissodes strobi | reverse complement strand
TTCCAGAAAACAAAATAAATGAAATAATACAAGCTTTTAACAGTTTCCATCCAAAATTGCAATTTACATCCGAAATAGAGTAAAATAGTGAAATCAATTTTCTAGACTTAACTATAATCCGTGACAAAAATGAAAACATAAAAACAAAATGGTTCACAAAAAAACTTGGTCAGGTCGATATTTAAATTTTAATTCCCACCACCCTAATAATCAAAAAAAATAGTGTTATCATAGGCCTCACCGATCGAGCCATCGCACTCACGTCCCTAGAATTTCGACCTGCTATTTTGAAAAAAGTTAAAGAGACTTTATGTAATAATGGTTTTCCGCTAAACCTTGTAAACAGAATAATTATTAAGCAAAGAACATATAAGTTTTATAATAATAATCGAGACCAGCCAAAACAAACATCAGAAACTAGATACATTGCAATGCCGTATACAAGTAATCTCTCAGAAAAACTAAAATACACTCTATCTAAATACAATATTACCGTTTGTCATAGGGCACAAAATTTATTAGCTCAGATATATACACCACTAAAAGATAAAGTCCCCAAAAAAAAAGAAATCAAACATCATTTACTCAATACCTTGCTTAAACTGTCCACAAAAATACATCGGAATGACGACTCAATATCTTGACAGTCGCCTTAATGGTCACAAATACACAAAAAATGCCTCCACAGCATTACATAAGCATGAAAAAAACGAGAAACATGAATTTAATTTTAATGAAACAAAAGTCTTAGACCAAGACACAAATTACCATAAACTGACCATAAAAGAAATGATCTATATTAAAAAGGACACTAACACTGTAAATGACAGACAGGACATAAAAAATCTGAGTCAAATATATCACAATTTAATAACAAGCTAACCCAAACTAAAATATATAAATACTTTTATAACAGTTCCTGTAAAATAATCCTAAAATGCACATCCGTACAATAAACTGATAAAAAGTAATAAAAATACACATTTATGGATTTAAATTCGGAAAAAAAAACATTAACCAAATAATTTCATTTATGATAAAATTCCATATTCACTCGCACAGTTGCTATCGGAAATTCAAACAGAACCATGTAGAATTTTATATTACCAGAACAATAAATTTTATTTCCAAGGTAGGTTAAACTGCTCATTTTTAAATATCTTGGTAATTTTTGGATTGATTGTTTTTAACTGTACTGTGTATTATGTAAAATGTGTATATATGTACTATATATTTTTTTAAACTGTAAAAATATGAAAATTCATAATATGTCTGTTTTTAGGTTGTTTTAAACAATAAACTCACTCTTGAAAAAGCTTCAAATTAGAAGCGAAACGTTGAGAAAATATAATGTGTTAATTATTTAAATTAGTCACATAAACCTATACCCAAGAAGAACAAAATACATATATAAAGATGGTTTAAGAAATAAGGAGTATATATATATATATATATAATCCGCCATCCCCCAAAGCGCAGCGGAACGCTTACCCACCCATTCTCCCTCCTCTTTCTTTCGAGCTCTCTTTTCTTCTTGCTCTTGGAAACCGACTCCCCCCCCTCTCCCCCTTCGGGGGTACATTGCCATGTCCTTGCACATGGGCGACATATTCGCGTAGGTTGGGAGAGATGAGTATGGTGTTATAAAATAGTTACCATAATAAGTTTGTTACTCATATTGTTATCATCTTTATAACTTAAGTGGACTTCTACACGTCCACATAGTTTTTATTTTATTTTATATTATTTTATAATATGGAAAATCGTGAGTTATCCTGGCACGGGCAGTTTCTGTATGTGCAGGGCAGAAATTTGGGATTGTTGCGGGCATTCGCGAGCAAGAGCCGCAGTACCAGACACAACAGCAACAGCAACAGCAGCCACAACAACCACAGCAGCCGCAACAACAACAGCCCCAATTTCCCCAACCACCTCATAGGCCAAATGTTGGGCGTCAAATAAGATTTGATGAGGTGGTTGTTCAGGAGAACCGTATCAGTACAACCGCCCCGGAACCTCGAGTTGATGAGGGCTCCAATATGGACTGGGATCCTGAAACAGTTTAGTGGCAGCCTCGGCCGATCCAAGACGATGAAATCACAACTGCCCCCGATCTATAGGTATCCCAGAACATTTAGTGACCTTCCAGAACATTTAGTGTCCCCCCAAAACATTTAGTGCCCCCTCCCCCAAAACATTTATTGTCAGTAAGAACAATATTAGGATAATTTTTTATGACAATTGATTAGTGCCGAAGAGACGATATTAGGATTAATATTTAATTAAATTAGTGCATAGGTAAGTACACAATATGGTAAATTTTAAGTTAGTAAATTATTTTCGTCAATTTTTTCAAGTGATTTACTTATTAAACAACGTTCTATTAGAAAACTATTTGCTTAACCCTTCGAAACTAACCTTGCCGAAAAATACAGTTTTACTAACCTCGGTCTGCGAGGCCGATTATTTATAAATAAATGTAATTATCTACTTTTTTGTCGTTCGTCAAAATTAAACAATTTGAACTGATTTTGTTACTTTTATTTATTGTACTAATAATACATATATAAAAAAACACATAAATATTTGTTTATGCCCTTAGCACGTGAGCCGGTGCTAGACCGAACACGAGACAGCTCAGATTGAGGCGAAAATGGGGACTCGAAGTCGCTAAGTCTCCTAGTGCCTCCTAAATAGAGCCTCTTGGTGTCGTTCGACCTGGAGGGTTATAATTCGGGCTAGGATGTTTTTTGACGACGCCCAGTTCGAATCCAACCGAGGCGGGAACCTATAAATATTTATTACAAGTTTACTGACCTCGGTCTCACGGACCAATTTTGTCTCTAACGGAAAACATATACACGCTTCGTTAAAACTGTTAATACACTGAACTCGATGCATTTAGACAGGAAGCTATCGCGACACACAGTCTTTCGATCGGGATGGATCGGAAGTTCTCGGCATTTCCAGATTCGGTCGGTCTTAGAGACCGTGGGTTTAGTAACGTAGATGGTCAAATTTTAGCTAGTAAATTGTATTAAAATTTTCAAGTAATCTTCTTATTAAACAACGTTCTATTAAAAAACTCATTACTCAATTAGGACTATTCTTTTATTAAATAAGTACATAAGCAAGCAAAGAAAATAAATACTTTTTCTTTATAAACTATTTAAAATTCATAGGTTAATTTTTTATCATCAATCAATATGATATTAATTTTTTATTTCTTTAAAATATTGTACCAAACGTGCATATAGTAAACAACATTTGACATACTAATATTATTTTATTAAATCAGTAAATAAGCAAACCACATAGCTTTTTTCGTTAATAAATTATTTAAGATTCTTTCGTTAATTTTTTTTTCAATCAATATGAGATAATCAAATCTTGTAATTAACATATTCACTAGTAGAGCGTTACTTTTTATAGTTAATGCAATGAAGATTCAAATAGCTTTATCTAATATGTTATTGTAGAAATATAATCGTTCACATTCAATTTTGTAAGTTAGATTGTCTTTAATGGAATAATAAACCATAATAAATTATTCTTTGAATTCTTTTATAGTTGATTTTCAAATAACTACTATAACATTTTAAATAAGAGTTAAATGGAATTCAAAATTTGTAAAGTAATTTTTTTATAGTTATTACAAAAAAGAAAAAATAGCTTTATCTAATACGGTACTATAGGAATATGACTGTTCTTCTATTTGAAGTATTGAACCAAATGTGCATATCGTAAGCAATAACTAACATATTCGCTAGTAGGTAAATAAAAGATTTAAATTATTCTGTGAAATTTTATTGTTGTTTTTCAAATAACTACTATAACATTTTAATTAGTAGTTAAACGGAATTAAAAATTTGTAAAGTTAATTTTTTGTAATTAATACAATAAAGATTAAAATAGCTTTATTTAATATGGTACTAAAAGATTTAAATTCTTCTTTGAAATTTTCTGGTTGCTTTTCAAATAACTACTATAACAATTTAATTAGTAGTTAAAAGAAATTCAAAATTTCTAAAGTTATTTTTTTATAATTAATGCAATAAAGATTAAAACAGCTTTATCTAATACGGTACTATCGGAATATAAGTATTCTTCTATTTGTTTGAAGTATTAAACCAAATGTGCATATCGTAAGCATTACTTAACATATTCACTAGTAGGTAGTTACTTTTTATAGTTAATGCAAAAGAAACAGATTTTAAGAGCTTGATGTAATATGTTAATATAGAAATACGTTCATATTCACTTTTGTAAGTTAGGTTGTCTTTAATGGATAAATAAAAAAATATATTTAAATTCTGCCAAATTTTATTGTTGCTTTTCAGATAACTACTATAACATTTTTAAAACAGTAGTTACATGGAATTCAAAATTTGTAAAGTTAGTTATTTTTTTATGATTAATACAAAAAAAAGATTAAAATAGCTTTATCGAATACGGTGCTATAGGAATATGAGTGTTTGCATCAATTTCAATAACTCCATTAGTATCATTGCAATATACACATGCGTTTGATATGGTTATATGATATACTGATCTTGAACAAATTACACACTTTAAGTCGTTGATTGAATAATCCATTTTCCTTTTATAGTGGGTATTAATATGTTCATGAATAGTAGAATTTTGAAAAAAAATTACATGAAGCGCAAAACAAAAATAACACAATATGTGCTCTTCTCTATCAGGAAATGGTATTACAATTGCATAACGGCGTTATGCAAAACACTTGGTCAGCAAAGTAACCTCATTAAAGTTTTCCAAAAACACGACATTTCCATCTGCATATTCATCTTCTGCATCCATTTCAAGTTCGTCTGGATTGGATGGTTCTGCTTGAGTTTCCATGAAATTATTGGCATCATGTTCATCTATATATTCGAATCTTCCAATGTCTATTGGGCCCAAATGATCAAAATTTATGATTTCCATAACTCTGTCCAAGTTTTGTAGATCAATTTCCACAATATCTTTCATTTTATATTGGTTAATTATGGAGGTATTTTTTTACTTCTAAAAAGATGTATTCAAATATGTACTCGAAACTTCTTCCTTGGTTTCTTCAAAAATTATTGCATTAAATTATCTTCTACAAACTGCACTATTTCCCTTTCTGTCTTTCCACTCTGCCAAACACTGAAAGCAGCACTTATGATTGCAAGACTTAGGAACACAAATTTCAGCCTTTTCCATTAATTTGAAGCAAATATAACTCTCATTTTCTTTACCTTGTTTTTCTACACACTGGTCTTCTGTTGGATTTTTCTTAACTACTTTAATTTTTTTCACCACTGACTCTTTCTTTTTCTGGTATTAACCATAATATTATAACTTTACAAATTTTGAATTAAAGTTGAGAATCCTAAGCTGCTAGTTTTATAATAAGAGTTTTAAGTGGGGAATAAAAGCTGAAGGTTACATACTAAATGTATCGAGGTTATACAAAAAGCAAGATCTTATTTCATGGTCGGGGCCTCCTCAGTAGGCGGAGTGTACAAAAAGTAACAACTTATTTCATGGTCGTAGCCTCCTCAGTAGGTGGAGTATTGACCGGTCGATAACCAAAGCGTAATTCAACATGGTTACATGAACCGAAGCGTAATTCAACGAGGTTACATGATAGGGTGAAACAACGCTCAGGCTTTTGTCTGTATCTTAATAGTAGAAAAGAAGAGGAAATATATTAAGATTCTACAGGAAGGCATAGACTTATTTCATGAGTAGAGAGACTCCTTAGTAATTCAAAGAGAGGCCTCACGGAGGAGTAAATTACCTCCTCCATGAGGACTCACTCTCTTTAACACACTACTTAACTTAACTATTTATAATTCTTAGTAGCTTCTAGGTTGTAGCTAGCTACTTTTTTTAAGTAGCTTGCCCAACTCTGGACGACACCAATTTCGACCCTCTATCTGCACAAAATCAAATCCCCCATTAGTAAACACACCCAGGCACTAAGTATTACGAAAACATCACTCTTCTGTACTTACCAGTCAATCGTACTGGCGAACCAACTCAAACGACGCACTTCGCTAAACTGATTAAAATAAAAACGTAAAACCGTTTGTGCCTCTAGTGACCAGGCGTTAGAAACCCTCCTGACAATTCGGCGGGGCTTACAGCATTTGTTTGCTATTTTAGAATGTCTAATATTTCATTTCAAACATGACCCTCCGCTCGCTTCGCTCGCTCCGGGGGCGCAACCAGACACACCTAACCTAAGGCATGCCCAAAATCAACGAAAACAACTTTAAATAATATTTGTATTTTCCAATGACTCGAGCGCACCTGGGGCGGGACAAATGTAATGCCTAGTCCTAGTTTCGATCTCAATAGATGCAGGCGGAGGGGTTCCGCTCTCATTGATCTCTGAGGAGGGTCCGCTCTCATTGAATTCTGAGTTTCAGTTTTATGTGTTTTGTTTTTTTTTGTTTTCGACCAGTGCCGATCGTAGTGATTTTAGGAGTTTATACAAACGGCGCGCAGTTTCATCAGGATTATAATTTCATCACGAGTCTAGTTTATATTATTATTTTTGACAAGTTCTGATAAGTAGTACACAAAATGGCCTCAGTTAATTAAATCGTTGAAGAAATAAATCCGCGCTATTCAGCTCAAATTTTAATCAAGAGGATGATATAAAAAATATTAAAAAGTATTATAAGGCTCGAAGATGTATAATAGGTGCCCTAGCACTTGCCAGTGTAAGAAGCTTTAATCAAATGTTCAATGCTCTGGGTTAAGTGCATTCAAGAAAACAAACTACCTGAGATCATGTGAAATAAGATCTTCATTCAGCATTTCAGAATTATATCCATACAGGTGCGATAATCAACCTGAAGTCAATGGGTTTTTGATGGATTTTTTTGCCAATTTTCAATCATCGAATTAGAAACGTCCTAAAGCAAGAGGAAATTGTTAAAGTTAATGGAATTTTCTGTGGACTGTTCCAAATTTCCAAATCTGATGAAGTTACTGAGGAACTGGAATACTTTAATGCTAAAAATAAGCTAATTTATCAAGATACTGATTTCCAACAGTGGTTTATGGACAATATCAAATTGCTAATAGAAGTTGATTTAAGCGAATTTCAAGAGAAGGCTAGCGGCTGATGAGGAGGAAGAAGAGAACAACAATACTCCAATTCGCTACCACTTTTGTTGGGTAAAAACTTATCCCGCTTGGTTTCCACACAACTCAGCAAGAAAAATAATAAGAAGTTTTATTGCGATCTTTTCTTATACTGAGCACAAAGCAAATGAACATTATGATGAGTGATATCAACGATTGTAAAATTAGACTACCAAATAAAATAAAAAATACCTAGCATTGAAAATTTTAAAAATAAGGAAAAAGTGAATTTTGTGATTTATGCTGACCTGAAGAGTCTTCTTACTAGCGTAGAAGATAAAGACAAGTACCAGAAACATGTACCATATAGCATCAGGTATTACGTCAACAGTAGTTATGATGACACTCTATCATTCTATAAATCATGTACAGGACTGGACTGTATTGATTGGTTTTCTTTACATGTCAAACAACTTGTAGAAGGTTTGGTAACAGTAAAAGAAAGTTTTTATAACAGGCTAAATGATACACATATTTATCACAAAGATTGAAAGATTATCTGCATGCCAAGAATGTTTGGAGATCCTTCGATATTCAAAACTTTAGTGAATACTCAGAGTTGTATCTAAAAACTGTCAGTGTCAAAGACGTTTGGGCTAGTCGTTCCTCCAAAATGTTCTTTGAAAATTTCAAATTACACCTACAAGAATGAAAAATAATTTTTTCCACCTGTAACTTTAGAATAATTTCTGTATTTCAAGTAGAAATAATCAAACTTGAAAAAATTCCGTTTGATAAGCTTCCTGAACTTCAACTTCAAGCATCCCAAGAAGAGCCGTTAGAGTTTTCTAAACTCCATAACTCCTACAGCCAATGGACATTTTGAATAGTAATAATTTTACCGCTTGTTATTTTGGTTACTTCCTCGTCAAGAAAGAAGACAAGTCATTGAGATTTTAAGGAGACCGCAGCCAAGGCCTGTTGATGAAACTCAACTGGTTCCACCCTCGAGTTCCTTCTAGAAATGGAGAAGTTATGTGCGCCTCCAATTGCTTCCCGTGTGAATCGAGCTGACTCAATATTCGTAACCTAAGCAGTTTTTACCTAGAACTGATGTTCGATGGAAGAACTGTGTGATAGCTTGGATTTTAGAATCGGCATAGACTCTAAACGAAAACACGTTTTATTATTCAGTTTTAAATATTGTACATAGGTGATTATCTAGTAATTAACTGAGGCTGTTATTCTGATTTTTTTTCAGGTTTGATTGCCGCCATATAATAAATTATTTCGTTATCAAACGAATCGAAGAAAAATCTTAATTAACATCAAGTGTTTGCTGTAAGGTGTCGGAGTTGGCTACTAGAAATTAAAAACTCCAGTTCATCGTGAACTTGCTATTTTGGAGTAGGACCAAATCGTCACCCAGAAGCCTGGCTTTATAAAAGACTTTCACGCTTGTCGACATTAAATTGATATTTATAAATGACGTTAGTGATATTAAGCAACCTTAACTTAAAACTATCGCCTTCACCTGACTCTGCTTCTCGATGGAAAAAGTAGTGATATTAGCTAAGCAAGAAGCAAAAGCAAGCGTTTTTAGATATCAATACTGACGAAAATAGTCTCGCATATACCTCAAGTAATATTGATAGTATAAATAATCAAAATAATTTACCGTTTCCTTTAGGTAGTACTTGTACAATGTCCCAATTTAAACGGAAATATTAAAAGTATGTTCTGGAATTTTACGGTAACCTAAATTATTTAAATATGTAGTTGAGTATAAGCCAAACGAGTCAAAAATCTTCAAGATATTTGCTCAATTTTATTATCGGCAAATTGAGCGGAATCGCGAAACTAATATCAGGAACCCCAAATGTTACAATTTGTACCCAATTAAAGGTTACTTTAAGTAGACATCTTGTAGTTCAACTTGATGAAACATGCTTAAATAGAGATCGCGTTATGCTTAGGCATATATTAAATTTACTCTGTTCATAAATGATGCTGCTAACGTTCTAAAAAAAATCCTTATAATGTCTTAGCTTTAAAAACGTTTTCTCTTATTTAAAAGAAGCATTGGGGGCGACAATTCGTTGTATGCTTCCAAGAGATTTACCGGAAGCATTGCAGTTTGTTACTGAAGAATATAACACGAAATATTTACAAAATTTGGCAAAAATATCTATCAAAAAATAAACTGAACAACAATTTAGACCAACGAATAAACAACATTATACACTACCAAATTTGTTCACACCATTTAGTACTTTTAACACGCACACAACAAATAAACAATTTATGAACAAATAAAGCTTTCCATTTTAACTTATTCATGTAAGGTCCAATTAGAATAAAATATCATACAGATTTTCGACAGATTCACAAGTATTCATATATCGGTTTTAAAAGATTAACGGGTTTAAGCCAAGTCCAAACAGACTACTTCCACCACCTACTCCAATTATTGATACCATAACTAGACAAATAAATAATACATTTAGACCAAATGTAGGTCAACAATCATTTCCGAAAATTCACCATAACCTAACCAACCTGTAAATATTATAGCAGAAGAACTTTATAATGATGGTGTTTTAATATTTGAAGATACATGGTCCTACTATCAGTGTGAAGTGATCCATAAAATCTCAGCCATATCCGCGAGACAAAACGCTTTGGCCTACAATTTTAAGACTGACCGGAAAAAAATAGTTAATTAATTGAAGGGAATGCCATAAAAAAAACTGTGAAAACTTAAGGAAATGTCATAAAACTATGCCAGTGGTAGCAGAATGTAGTCCCATCCCGCAAGAGCAGAAAAACGAACCATACATTCTCAGCACCCTTAGATTTAAATAAGCCTAACAACCTTATTGATGGATTTGCGTTAACAGATATATGTAGAAATATCAGAGATAATCACGGAAGCATACCAGAAGTTGCAGAATGCATTTCCATCCAGTCAGAGAGTCCTAAAAAAATAAAATTTCTAAAAACAAAGGATAAATTTTTAACGGGCTTAGATTTAAATTTATTTACTAACCTTATTGAATAATGTGCGTAGACAAAAAATTGAAGTATACCAGAGGTAGCAGAACGCATTTCCACCCCGTCAGGGTGTCTAAAAAAATTTAAATTTAGAAAGACAAAGAATAAATTCAAGGCGCCCTTAGAATTAAATTAGTCTACTAACCTTATTAATGGATGTGCGTCGACAAAAATTGGCAGACATATCCGGGATAATCATGGAAGTATACCAGAGATACCAAAATGCATTTGCATCCCGTCAGGGTGTCTCAAAAAAATTAAAATTCAGAAAAACAAAGAATAAATTCTCCGCGCCGTTAAAATTAAATTAGTTTACTAGCCTTATTGATTCTGGTGCGTCGACATAAATTAATGCACACATATCAGAAACAATCATGGAAGTATACCAGATATAGCAGAATGCATTTGCATCCCGTCAGTGTGTCTCAAAAAAATTTAAATTCAGCAAAACAAAGAATTAATTCTCTAGAATTAAATTAGTTTAGTAACCCTATTGATTTATGTGCGTCGACAAAAATTGGTACATATATCAGAGATAATCATGGAAGTATAACAGAGATAGCAGACCGCATTTGCATCCCGTCAGGATGTCTAAAAAAAATAAAATTCAGAAAAACAAAGAATAAATTCTCCGCGCCGTTAGAATTAAATTAGTTTACTAACCTTATTGATCCATGTGCGTCGACAAAAATTGCTACACATATCACGGATAACCATCGAAGTATGCCAGAGATAGCAGAATGCATTCGCATCCCGTCAGGGTGTCTCAAAAAAATTAAAATTCAGAAAAACAATGAATAAATTCTCCGCGCCCTTAGAATTTATTCTTTGTTTTTCTGAATTTTATTTTTTTTGAGACACACTGACGGAAAGGAAATGCATGCTGCTACATCTGGTATACTTTCATGATTAGCTCTGATATGTGTACTAATTTTTGTCGACGCACAACGATCATTAAGGTTAGTAAACTAATTTGATTCTAAGGGCGCGGAGAATTTTTTCTGTGTTTTTCTGAACTTTAATTATGTTGAGACACCCTGACGGGATGGAAATGTATTCTGCTACCTCTGGTATACTTCCATAATTATCTCTGATATGTGTACTAATTTTTGTCGACACATATCGATCAATAAGGTTAGCTTATTTAAATCTAAGGGCGAGAATGTATTCTTTGTTTTTCAGAATTTAATTTTTTTTTGAGACACCCTGACGGTATAGAAATGCATTCTGATATCTATGGTATACTTCCATGATTATTCCTGATATGTCTGCCAATTTTTGTCGACGCACAACGTTCAATAAAGTTAGTAAACTAATGTAATTCTAAGGGCGCGGAGAATATATTCTTTGTTTTTCTGAATTTTAATTTTCTTTGAGATACCGTGACGGGCTGCAATTGCATTCTGCTGTCTCTGGTATGCTTCCATGGTTATCTCAGATATATGTACCAATTTTTGTCGACGCACATCGAACAATAAGGTTAGTAAATTAATTTAATTCTAAGGGCGCGGAGAATTTATCCTTTGTTTTTTCTGAATTTATTTCTTTTGAGACACCCTGACGGGATGCAAATGCTTTCTGCTACCTCTGGTATGCTCTATTATTATCTTTGATATGTGTAGCAATTTTGGTCGACGCACATCAATCAATAAGGTTAACAAATTAATTTAATTCTAAAGGCGCGGAGAATTTATCCTTTGTTTTTCCTGAATTTTAATTTTGTTGAGACACCCTGACGGGACGGATATGCATTCTGCTACCTCTAGTATACTTCTATGATTATCTCTGATATGTGTACCAATTTTTGCGCATATCTATCAATAAGGTTAGCAACCTAATTTAAATCTAAGAGCGCGGAGAATTTATTCTTTGTTTTTCTGAATTTTATTTTTTTTGAGACACCCTGACGATATGGAAATATCCCTGATATGTGCTGCCAATTTTTGTCGACGCACAACGTTCAATAAAGTCAGTAAACTAATTTAATTCTAAGGGCGCGGAGAATTTATTCTTTTTTATTCTGAATTTTAATTTTCTTTGAGACACCCTGACGGGATGCAAATGCATTCTGCTATCTCTGGTATGCTTCCATGATCATCTCAGATATGTGTACCAATTTTTGTCGACGCAAATCGACTAATAAGGTTAGTAAACTAATTTAATTCAAAAGGCGCGGAGAGTTCCTTTGTTTTTCTGATTTTTACTTTTTTGAGACACTCTGACGGGATGCAAATGCAAAAAGAGTCTAGGGAACAGAGAGACGGAGCTATGTCCTGGGTTAGTTTTGGTAAGCAAACAGTTTTATTCTTGATTCTGGGTATGTCTTGAGTTAGGTTTGGTTAGCAGCTGGTTAGTTTCCTTTTCTTGAGCAACTGTAGCGAGCGCAGCGGTGGCGAGCGGAGGGCCATGCGAAAAGTGAAATATTACTAAAACTAACGCAAGACATAGCTCCGTCTGTGTGTTTCCTAGACTCTTGTTGCAAATGCATTCTGCTACCTCAGGTATGCTTCCATGATTATCTCTGATATGTGTACCATTTTTTGTCGACGCACATCGATTAATACGGTTAGTAAACTAATTTAATTCTAAGGGTGCGGAGAATTTATTCTTTGTTTTTCTGAATTTTAATTTGTTTGAGACACCCTGACGGGATGCAAATGCTTTCTGCTACCTGTGGTATACTTCCATGATTATCCCTGATATATGTACCAATTTTTGTCGACGCACATCGACCAATAAGGTTAGTAAACTAGTTTAAATCTAAGCCCGTTAAAAATGTATCCTTTGTTTTTCTGAAATATTATGTTTTTGAGACACTCTGACGAGATGGAAATGCATTCTGCAACTTCTGGTATGCTTCCGTGATTGGGGCAATCACGGAAGTATACCATATTTCTACCGAAATCTGTTAACGCACATCCATCAATAAGGTTGCTAGGCTTATTTAAATCTAAGGGTGATGAGAAGGTATTGTTTGTGTTTCTCCTCTGGCGGGATGGGACTACATTCTGCTACTACTGGTATAGTTTTATGACATTTCCTTAAGTTTTCACAGGTTTTTTTTATGGCATTCGCTTAAATTAATTATCTATTTTTTCCGGTCGGCCTTAAAATTGTAGCCAAAGCGTTGTCTCGCGTTTATGGCTGAGATTTTATGGATAACTTCACACTCACACACTGATGGTCTTACTTGGCGCATTATAAAATATCCTCGGTAGCTCATTCGTGCGCCGTCGCGTCGCGTCGCTGGCAGATCATTCGGGCAACGTTCATAGGGGCGGAAGTACGGCTTAAAAATAAGTACTATTTATTAATAGCAAAATTAGCAATATTTTTAAAATAAAGATAAGCACCTTTTGCAAAATCAATACAAGCATATTTTCTGATAAACTAAATTTCTGCTAGTGAACCCAGACGCGTTTTACTTTAAACAAGATTTATGTAATAATCTCAATCTCAAATCTCAAACGAATAAAAACAATTGAAAATTTTGGAACGTTTTATTTGCTAATATACTTTTTCAGTGCGACCACTGAATAAAATTTGGAAGCTTTTGAATCTAATAATTCGCAAATTTATTGTCTAAACTTAAGTTATGATAACAAGGAAAATCGTACTCATCTTCTTAGAATTAAGTTTCGAAATATCGATTTCTAGAATATAAATTAACGTATACTTAATTAAAATTAATTCACACTGAAAAGTCTGGCAAAGTTTAATGACAAATATTGTAAAAAATAGAATAGCTGCAATAGCTCAGAATATTTCATAACTGATAAAAAGTTCCCGCCTATCACTCAGACTATGCCACAGTGTTTCATTACAATACTTTTTCAATTTCCGTGTAGAAGCTGCCGTGACATTCCATCAGGATGCCGCCTGAAAGTAAATTAA
Organism: Pissodes strobi; assembly: GCA_016904865.1. Taxonomy (NCBI): domain Eukaryota; kingdom Metazoa; phylum Arthropoda; class Insecta; order Coleoptera; family Curculionidae; genus Pissodes; species Pissodes strobi. Next base: position 2,399 of record JAEQML010070976.1, on the reverse strand, counting down.
CAAAGCCACGTTTAGTGGTATATACAGCATATTTTAACAAGATGTTACATTTTTCGACTTCGGCTGTCATTAGAAAAGCATCGGTATATGGCCATTTTAAGCCGAAGTCAGTATACCGACTTTCAATTAAATAATGCCAAAGTTTCTTTTACATTATTTTGTTGACAGCATTTCGATCACGCCTTATATCCACAGAGAAAGAGAGAGAGAAAGGACACAGATCTGGATTTAGGAGGTTTTTCGTTTGAAAACTTGCGACTACAGCAGATTTTACAGCAAAACGTAATTTGTTCATCTAGTCAGCATAACAAACTAGATAGTTTGGTAAACAAACTGTCTACTTAGTATGGGTAATGTTATATATAGCTCGCTTTCTAATAAGATCATTATCAAAATGTCAGATTTAAAAAATAGGGTTTGACAGGATAAAATCACAGCGATCTCAATCAGATGCGTTTTGTAGTTCGCTCATATCTGGACACCGGCAATAGATACATTGCAGGACTCTGACTCGTTGATGTTGATACTGAGTGTTACAATTTAAATAGAAACAATTTATCAAATGAGTCATCGACTTACTTGCGATCTATTTCAGACAGTGTGGCGTTAATTCGGCACAAAAGACTGCGAAGGTCTTAATGCGAAGGTCTGAGTTCTTGGCCTATGACCTTTGTATACTCAAAAGTTATTTATTCTATTAAAATATGAAACCTAGATGGTCTTTAGTAGTTGTTAAATTGTATTTTTTTTTAAATCCGGAAAAACAGTTAAGCTGTAAACTCTTCAACCATAAACAAGTGAAGTATTCTTTATTTATAAGAATATCCACCCCCTTCTTTGGGAATAACACATAAATAAAATATGAAAATAATATCTATTTTTTTCAGTTTAAAAATTAAAGTTATAAAGAAGCTTATCTTGGTAACTTTTACCTCCTAGAGAGAAAAGGCTCATGAATCTTGGTTTCCAGGGTTATTAAATATACATGTAAAAGTAGAGTAAAGGCTGCAAGCATGGAACAAACATACTAAATGAAAAACTTTTGTTTGCCATGTAAAAATTTAATCCAAAAAAAGACTTCTTATATAGTTGAATAGTTAAATAAAAGCATAAGAGAGCCCTTTCGACATAGTCATCATCAGTGTTACCTGCAAATTAAGTAAAAAAGAAATAACGGAATGATGGTAAATGCTTAAGAAAGTTTTAAGAATTAGAAATGTATTTAATTGACTTTGTTACATCACTACTTATGTTAAAAAATTATTAGGATTTGAAAGCAGTTGAAATAGTTGAAAAAATGGTATGAAGTACGAAGGATATTTTTGCGGAATAAAGGAAAATAGGTTTACAGTTCCTTTACTTACTTGTCAGTGGAAAACGAACAACATATCCACAAAGAGAACAAACGTCAATTGACAAAGGTCACATTCAAATATCACACGATTACATTTTTTGGACAAGGTTCCCATAATTTTATTTAAAAAGGAAAAGTAAGGGCTTAGCCATGTTTTCCGGGTTAAAGGCTGAAGCTCAAAGGTGCCACTATTGATAGTGTTGACAATTGACAAGCAAACAGTTGACACAGGAAATGACCTGCCAAGAATTAGCGGTAATTTTAAATTTTAAATCTCAGTGTTAAGTCCAGAAAATAAAGAAGAAAAAAGTACTTAATAATTTTTAAGTGATTTATCGCAAGCTGATTTAGTCGAAATGATACCTTATTGGAAATTCAATAAAGGATATCGTTACATATTGGTAGTAATTAATGTATTCTCAAAATATGTTTGGATAGAACCAATCAAATCAAAATCAGGAAAAGAAGTTATTCAGGCTATGATGAAAATTTGGAAAGCGTTGAAAATGTCCCAAAAAATCTTCAAACTGATATCGGAAAAGAATTCTTCAGCAAAGATCTTCAAAAGTTAATGGTTGATTTTATCATAAATCATTATAACACTTATTCTAATTTAAAAGCTAGTGTGGTGGAAAGAGTTGAACAGAACTATAAAACGTTTAATGTGGAAAAAATTTAGCTTGCGTGGAAAGTACAAATGGATTGATATTTTAGATGAAATAGTTCAGAAATATAATAACACAAAACATTCGACATACAATAAAAAGCCAAGTGAAGTTAACAAAAATAATGAAAAAGACATTTTAAGATCATCTTTTACTCGCGCAAAAATAATCAATCCAAAGGTTCCAAAATTTAGTGTGGTTATTATGTGCGGCCAAGCAAGCAGCTAGAAGCATTTTCCAAGAGTTACATACCGAATTGGTCAAAGGAAATATTTCACATAAAGATAGGTAAAGTTACAAATCCTACAACACATTTGCTTCAAGATGAAAAACCAAGAAATTGCAGGATGTTATTATGGAGAGGAGTTGCATAATGTTAA
>JAEQML010070972.1:0-16435 GCA_016904865.1 Pissodes strobi | reverse complement strand
CTAAAGCTTAATAAACATGTTTATGTTTCATCGCCAAATAATATAGATGTCTTTATTAATTAAGTTATATTAATAATAACGTACAATATTAAATAACAAGCAGCCAACCACTCAAGATCCATCTATTGTTAGGTTTAGAGACAAACACCAAAATATAAATAACAAACACCAAAATATAAATAAAGACAAACACCAAAATATAAACCAAGTAAACTTAGTAATCGTTACTTGCTGCGAAGTAGGACAAGTGACAAGCAATATTACATACCTTAGCTTCCTCTCTTTAATCGCTTCAGCCTGCGCCTCCTCGACCCTAGATTCCAGTTCTCTTCTCAGCTTTTCCGCCCTCCTGATATCATTCCGAAGAGAATCTACCTTTTGCATCACAGTTTCTAGTTCCTCCTCTTTATCTCGAACCTAAAGGCAGATGTTTTTTACTGCAATATTGGGTTAGGGAAATTAATTAGGTGTATCCTCATTTACTTGCGCCAAAATTTGAAGGGTTATTATAGTTAAATATAGTGCCCAAACTCGACGAAGGCAATGAGGGATACAATTGAACTAAATACGATTTGAATATAAAGGAGAAATTGAAATACAACTCTGTACGTAAGTTTTACTCATTTTAAAAAAATTGTATTATAATAAACATGTTGGTAGAAATGAATATAAGGATGATGCAATATTAAGCATGTGGATATAAGCATTAGAAAGATATAGTGGCGATGTATGGGAAAATGTGAAAGAAACATAGAAAAGTTAATTAAACACTGGGTTTCTCGAGAACAGCATTTAATAAATATTGAGGTTGAACCAATAATATATAGATTAATAATCACACAAAGTATTATAACAGGACAATAAATAATCATATTCTGAATTTGATTACGATTTATAGAAATATTTTTTATATTTGCATTTAGTAGTTTATATAATATGGATAATTTACATTTATACCGGCTCGTTGTGGCTGCCGAGGCATACATTGAATAGTCGCCCCGGCGCGGGATCAGGGTCGATCCGCCTCGAGTCCGGGCGCTAGCTAATTATTAGCTATACCAGATCTTTTGATTGGTGATGATAAATAGATCAGAAGTAAGAATCACCGAGGAATTACAATAAGCCTAGAGCGCTGCCGTGCCATGAGCTGCCTGTAAAGGTTATAAAGAAAAACAAATTGCCATTTAATACAGCATATGTCAGTTCTTTATTACCCCTTAGTCCAAACCTGGATGGTCGATTCCATTATATAAAGCTAAATCATAACCATAATATTTATTTGTCATTAGAAAATGTACATTTTCATAGATACGTCAATAGATAACTCATTATAAGGTAAAATTTTAAGTCTGAAACATACAATCTAAAAAACCTGCATACTACACCACTCACAAAATATAAAGATCACATAAAAGTAAATAAAAAAGGATTTTAAAAACATATATATTAAATCATCAAACACACAGACATTCATATTACACATTCTTAAGTCACCAAAACATTAAAATCCTTGCTCTCTCATCGCATTCTGAACTTCATCAACATTATAAGGAACCAACTTGATCATATACCTCTGTAACCTTCTCTTAAAAATTGACTGCTGCAACACTCTGAAATCATTCGGGAGTAAATTATACAATTCTATGCCTATATTATTAAATTTATGAAGTCTAGAAGCTGGTTTGACAATATCATTTTTATTCCGAGTATTGTGATTATGTGTATCCTGATGTGTTTGATATCTGTTGAGATTACATTTTATATGGCAGATGTTTTCATAGCATATTTTCCCATAGAGAGTCAAGATATTAAACTTCTGAAAAAATAATCAGCAAGTCTCTGTAGATGGTACATTGGCTATTACCCTAACAGCACTTTTCTGCCTCAGGAAAACAGCATTGAGGTGAGTAAAAGCCGCACTTCCCCATGCCAGGATACCATAGGACATTCTGGAGTGAAAGAGCGCATGGTAAGCAGTCAATGCTGCCTCCTGGCCAATGGTAAAGCGAATCTTTCTAATGGCAAAAAGGGATGATGATAAATGCTGATTTAGGGCATTTATTTGATGTTGCCACCCCAAAGAGGAATCAAGGAGGACTCCAAGGAACTTGGGGGTACCAAGGCCGACACCATGACTTGTCCGTAATTAAAAACATAGCTCAGTTGTCTTTGATTCATTTAAAAAACAGCTCATTTGCCGTAAACCAGGTCTTTGCCCTTTCCAAGACTGTCCGGAATGTATCATTCAGAGGTTTTTCCCTTGAACATTTGACACAAAAGGAAGTATCATCTGTATATTGCAAAGTAAGTGTTGATGGTTGGTCAACAAAAAAGGAAAGGTCATTGACATAAAAGATAAACAAAACCGATCCCAAAATCGATCCCTGAGGAACACCTCGGTTTAGTTGCAAAGCTGAACTCTTCCTATTCAACACATGAACCTCCTGAAAATGATCCTTGAGGTAGGACTTAAGTATTTCCAATGGTTTTCCTGGGACCCCATAGTGCTCTAACTTGCTGATTAATAAGGAATAATCAACAGAATCAAAGGTTGATGACAGGTCAGTCAACAAACAGCCACATGCATCACCAGCCTCCATACATTCCTGTACAAATTCCTGAAGTCTGTATATTGCATCTGAAGCTGATAGCTTCTTTCTATACCCAAATTGACTAGCTGTAAATAGATGGTGTAAGTCAAAAAATGACAAAAGGCTTTGACATAATATTGTTTCCAATATTTTAGAGAAAGTTGGCAATACTCAAATGGGTCGATAATTCTTAGGGTCAGCAGTGTCACCCTTTTTAAATATGGGTACAACTTTTGCAATATTCAACCTTGCTGGAAAAGTGCCCTCAGAAATACAAGTATTAACAATATCAGCTAGAGGCTCAACAATATAAGGACAACAATGCTTGATCACAAATGCAGCAACACAGTAAATATCTTCCGATTTCTTATTCTTTAAGTTTTGGATAATAATTTTTATATCAGCGGGAGTGACAGGACAAAGAAAAAGTGAAACATTTGCACCTGGTGTCAAGGCTTTAAGCAGTGCAACAGAGTTCTTTGTTGTAGTTGGTAAAGTCTGTACAATACTCTCAGCGTTCCTTGTGAAAAAGTCATTAAACCCATTTAAGTCTTCAATCTCTGGTGTCCCCTTTTTTTGCTTCTACCAGTTTCATAATTTATAGTTTCCCAAGCACTCCTACTTTTATTATCGGATGTCTCAATTTTGTTGGTGTAATACTGTTCCTTTGCCTTTAAGAGCTGCTTACGGTACAATTTCCTATGCTCATTATAAATACTTTTATTGCTGTCTGTAGGCTCTTGTCTGTAACGTTCATACAGAAATAAACTCAATTCCTTTGATTTTCTTATTGCATTTGTTATCCAGGGGGATTTTTGAAAGTAGTTATTTATTTTTGGCTTTCGGGAAGAAACATATGTTATAAAAATGCAAAAAAGGATCCAAGAAAGCATCACATTTTTCATCTGCAGAGTTGGCCAGATAAACATCATCCCAACTTTCCCCCATCAAGCGGCCATTAAAAGCATTAAGGTTATTTTGGCTATATGGTCTTTGGTAAATCATCCCACTACTTTCAACAGAATTAGTGGTATACAGAGGGGATATTTCCACCATTTGTGCAAAATGATCCGATAGGCCTATATCAAATGATGTGCCATTATCCAGCAACTCAAAACTTACAAATATATTATCAATACAACTGGAATTGCCATTTTGTGACCGAGTATCTGCAAAAATTGTTTGACTCAGGCCATATGACTGCATTACATCAACAAAACTGTAACAAGCTGGTTCTGAGACAAATAAGTTTATATTAAAATCACCCCCTACAACCAAATTTATATCATTTTTAAATCTACTGACCCATCCCAGGATGTTCTGCAAAATCATAAAAAAATTATTCAAATCGGAACCTGGCGACCTATAAATACAAATTGCTAAGAAATCCAGATCACTGATGTGACAAGCTGCCACCTCTGCCACTTTTTCAATAGAAAACTTAACCAGCTCCACCACCTCAGTGACTTTTTTAAATTTTTGGTGGGTGTATATGCTGGCACCACCATTTTTTGCAGTAGATCTGCAGTAGCAGCTCACTAAATTAAAGCCAGGAATGGGAAAACATGCTCTTTCACTATCTTTAAGCCAGTGTTCCCAAAAAATTAAAATGTCAATGTTTTGATGACTCTGGAGAAACACTTCAAACTGCAAGAATTTGTTTCGAATGCACTGAATGTTCATTTGTAAGAGAAACTTATTTTCTGTGTTGCCGTCCACGAAAAAACGAGTGAGTTTTACTTTTATAGGGACGAATTAGTCAGTGGCGTAGCGTGCATGGATGCGAGTGATGCGTCGCATCTCTTTAGAAAATCTCAAATTCCACAATATTCAGTTGTCTTTTATTTTATTTTTATTTCTATACAATAAATTTCCATCCATCATGCTTGTTCTGGAATTCTTCTGCATAGTACATAACTAATACCTATCGAGAAAAATATTTAATAATTAAACTGATCGACCGCGACCACTCCGATCCAACGAAACCTGAAGCGAACGAAAAATGCGATGCAAGGATGCGTCGATGAACCTCACATCAACCGGCCGGGAAATACATTGTGTTGTCCGGGAGTAGTCAATGAACCTTCTCTAGGAGAACGGCTAAACTGTGGCAAGTTTTAAGTTCTTGGTGATGCGATTGAGTAAATACATCTCGTCGCATTTCGGCTGTTCTATCGTCGGCGTTTTCTGGTGAGAAATGTGACTGTACTCTCGAAAAACTATTCCGTACTTCTTTCAGTAATTTACCTTACAAATTATTAAATTATAAAAAATTTTAAAGGTTAAATTCTATGTTTTTGTCTCCGCTTTTGTTGTTCAATAGTGAATACGCACACAAAATGTTTTGTTGCTAATATAATATGTAGGATGTATGTCTTATTTTTTGCTGATTCATTTTTATATCTCATGACATAAAAAAGGTGATAGTTAATAACATATTAACAAATTTTGGCAAAGTTTAGATGCGGTTTCAGACAATTTTTCGTCACGCGCGTCTAAGGATCGCGGTCAACACCGACGCCTATTAGTTGAAAATTCCCGCCTTATTTGAAATAAAATAGAGTAGAATAATAATTATTGTTGATTTCCGCGTTTAGTAGAATACGAATTCGGAATTTTGTGTGTATTTTGGCGGAAGTTATTTAGATTTTGCTTGGGTTAGTTTGGATTAGTTAGAGTTATAATAATTTGAATAAAGATTAGTAATATTTTATTTAGTTTCATCACCAACAATGACAAAATTTAATGTTCAAACATGGCGCGAAAATTTAGCCAATCAGCGTTAATGTTGCCCGCGATCCTTAGCCGCTCATTTTTTCATCTGCGAAGCATTTTTCACTTTTTGCTCATTGCATCCCTTAATGTTTTCCACACGCTACGCCACTGGAATTAGTATACCTTCAGGCCAAGTAGTTTTATTAAAGAGCTTTTCTTTATACTCGTCTTTGGCAATGATTTTAAATGACTTGTAGTTACGATTTGGTTGGATTTGATTTAATTCTTCGCATTTAACATTCATTATACTCTTAGACATAAGCATGTGCTCAAGTTTTGTAGCTGTAGTATTGAGAGAGAACAACGAGGTAAATACAGTGCCATTCCCTTAAAAACTGACAACTTTGATATCATTAAAACTATTAGTCTATAGAAACATTACCAGAATTAATCGGAGCATCTGAAGAACCAGAAGTTGGCTGTGAAGGCATAGACACATAAGCCTTGGTTGGTTGCCGAGTTGGTTGCTGTTGTACTCGATCTTGATGTACTTGTTTATGTCTCTGCACACCCTGCTGCTCACTACTTGAAGTAGACGTCCTGGATTGATTACGGCAAAAAGCAGAAGTAATACCATGGGCAGTTAAGGCATTGTCCGTAGTATTGCTGACATTGGTTTTCAAAACTGTAGAAACTTTTAAATTATGTATCTCTTTTAAATTATGTATCTCTTGCCTTAACCTTTCAATTTCAGTCATCAATAAACAGATATCTGCTGCATTCTGTGAAATAGAAGCACTTCCTCCCAGTGAATTGACTGATACACATTTGGAACCGTTATCTGAAATCTGTGGTTGTTTGGCAAAGGCTTAAACTAGTTCCAGATTTGTCTCCCTAATAGCACTTGAAAAACCCTCCAGCTTAACAGCTATTTGTTCCTGTACTAAATTTGCCACCTTCTCTTCTTTATCAGACAAGGACCGAATTTGGGCTTTAATAACGGACATGGCATCATTCAATCCATCAAGTACTGGTTTAACAGTTTTATTCTCCAAAGCAGTCACAAATAAATTAAGCTTCCGTGTTATGAAATTCTCAGATTCTTGTTTTTGCTTATCCATGAAGGAGGTATCACCAATCAAACCTTCCTCAATTTTAGAGAGCAGCAACATGTTACTTTTCATTGTGTTTTGGACAGCATTGATTATTTCTGCCTGAAATGCTGATAGACCTGCCCTGATCGCCATTATTGGTTCCGCCCCCAATTGAGGGTATATCTGCCTCACCAGCAAGCCTTCCGGATCTTGAGTTTTTTGCCATAGGAGGCTCCACATTCCTTTCTTGGGTACTCAATTCCCCTAGAGAACCCCGCTGTAAGCGAGCTGACTCTTCCCATTGCCTATTCTCTGACAAACATTCTGAACAATAAAAGCGTACCCTCCTTTTACTAAGGTTAGCACAGCGTTCCTCAGATGCAGATATACCAAAGCATTCCTTACATAGTTTGCATTGGCATATGTCACATGAGATTGGTATTTGTGATTTTTGGGATGCTCCTTGGGTGGTGCATCCCTGGCATTGAAAGGGAAGAGACATTGTTGAGCAGCACTCTCGTTGGAGTAAAAAGCCTTGTAAAATAAGTTATTCAGTAATCTTGTAATGTTGTTGAATTGTACTAAATACTGTACAATTCCACCTAAATGGACAACTCCAGTTGGTATATCTTGGGTTTGATAAAGATGGACAAAAAATATTTATCAGCTTATCTGCATACCATAAAAGTGAACAATGGATTCCAATACAATGTCATTCCGTCACTTCAATCGTGTGTAATCGTTTTCAATTTAATGTCTCCGTCAGTGTTCAGTAAACAGCAGTGTGGCAAAAAGAAAGAAGATATTATCACCCTCTCAAATACAACCGACGCTTAACTTTCCCGCGTTATTGTCCCTCCCGAGCTCGTAAGAAAGATCATATTTCAGTGCAGTTTAGACTTTCACTCAAGCAAGAGCGAAAGTTCTCGTTCTCATCTTCGCGCCAAAAGGTTCCACCCTTTTAGGCAATTTCTCCATCTGTATGCACAAATATTAGAGAATATTTAGTGTACCTCTGTTATTTTTATACACGTTGAACAAAGACCTCGTTTAGGCGTTTTTAACGCAATTCCTTAAGGCCAGAAACGACGTAGCGTCTCGGCTTACCTGTCCTGTAGTTGAAGAAAAGCAGTAAAAATGGCGGTACCGAATTTGTAGCACAAATCGTGCCTGTAAGATTCAAGTTAAGGATTTGAAGTCAGATCCCTGCCTGGTTGGAGGGAAGTAGGGAGAAGCGTAGATCAAGGTATTTTGTAGAGTAAAAGGAAGTTGAAATTTTAAAGACAAAGGTTTCATTTTAAATTAACAAATCAAGATTTTTTTACTAGATATTAATAATTAAGAACCTTTTGTAATATTAGTTGTATGTGTGAAAGGATGAATGCTTGAAATTCATATAAAAATATATATAATATTCAAATTCAAATTACACCTGCATTATTAAATTAAATCAAACCCAATACACGTTTCAGTTCATCCTATAGATATAATCTCACTACCCTATGGTAATACAGTTTATTAAAAGTGGTTAATTAATAATTAAGATACCACCCCCTCCTTTATGGTTTTGAGCAATTGAGAAAATCAATTGTTTATCCCGACCATCTACATATTATGGTTTTCAGTAACAAATTTAGCCCATTAGTTCCATAAGTTCTGAAGTAACCTTCTCTTTAACCTTGCATATTTTTGAACGAAACTAAGATAGTCATCCAGCCAAAAAGAGCAATTTTGTATATGTGAAAACTCTATAAGTTAAGCTGCTGCAAATAGTAATTTGGTCTTAGTATGAGACAAAAAAATGAATATTACTTTCTATATTAGGCATGTATGATGAATGAAACGATTTTTGAATTTGGAAATTTTGAATATTGATGTCACTTCTCATCGTACTGAATGTGATTCACTCAATCCTGACAACCCTACCAAATATAATTATTGTAAGCAATCAGCGGTAGATTTCTTGAAAATTTAAACCAAAAAGCAGTATAATTCTGTGGTATTTGCTGACACTTTCTGGAGCACTTCAATTCTTTCACAAAAAAGTGTCATTTTTTCAATCATCATCATCATCATCTAGCCTCTCTGTGTCCACTTCTGGACATAGGCCTCCCCTCTCTCTGCCCACACCTTTCTGTCTTGAGCCGTCAGTTGGTCGTGATTCTCTTTATATCATCTGTCCAGCGCGTTGGACCGCGTTAGACCGGCAACACGCACTGATTGAAGACTTTCCTCTTCAAGCATATTGGTAGATCGCCCTTAAACGCGGCATTCTTGTAGTGTTTCCGTATAGAAGGCTTTATGGAAGTCTACAAAGGCTAGAGCTAGCGCTCTATTGTACTCTATGGACTTCTCAATCAGTACTTTCACAGCTTGCAGTTGATCATTTGTTCCAAAACCGGCACGGAAGCCCGCCTGCTCCATTTTTCCAATGTAAAGGATTTTATCGTAAAAATCGACGCGTACCTATATACTAGTTCTATCATTATTTTATTACCTGTCTGGAAATCTTCTGTTTTTGGGCCCGCAATTCCGCAAGTTTATCCGTAACTTCCGCGTACTCAGTCATTGCCAACTTCTTTTGCGCCACTGCATCTTTTAACTCTTTATCTTGAAACTTTAACTTTTCATGAAGGTCCTGTTTATCCTTGTTCGCTTCATCCTTTTCTTGTTTTAACGTGCTTATCAGTTTCTCTAATTCTCGTATCCTAACTAAAAAAAATAATAACCTTTTACTCTTATTGATATAACAACAATCAATACTTACAAAATGACTATAAAAACGTAAAATGTCGAATATTATTGAGTAATGACAACAGTGCAAGGCGGGCACATTTTACATCAGACGTCGATAACTACGTAAAATTGACAAATAAACCGTGTGAATAGTGACACGGAAGGACTCCGTAGAAAAAAAGCATTTATCCTAAAATTTTGCACAACATTAATTATTTATAATTTTGCTTGACTCCATATTAAAAGAATAAATTAGAAAATCCTAAATATGTAAATTGAAAAAAATGTCATAACATTAAGACAGAGATGGATGATAAAAATAGTATTCTAAAGTCCAACAACAGCCTTTTGGAGCAGAGAATCGTCGCGCTGGAGTCTGAACTGGGTGTTCTTCGCGATGCCTCTGCACCTCAGGGGGATGATGCCACTCCGGATAAGTCTGTACCTCGACCGCAGCAGTTTGAAATTGAGAGTCGGTTTTGTGAACTCAAGGAGTGAGAAAGCCGCAAATTTAACTTCATGCTCTTTAACTGCCCTGAGTCAACCACTAACATCAGTGAGGTTGCTAGAGATGTGGCTGACCATTGTCTCGGAAGAGAGACTCAGGCAGATTTTCAAGTGTTCCGCATGGGAAAAGTGGTTCCTGGTAAGAATAGGCCGATAAAAGTTATCTGTAATTCAGGTAACTTAGCTAATGACGTTATACGCAACTCCAAAAAAAAAATCAAAACACACGGTACCCTTAAGCATCTGTCAATTAGTGATGACAAAACTGTTGCAATAAGTTTGAAATATACAGTGTTGCTTCTACGAGTTTCGTACTCTATGTACCATATGTCTAATATGTCATGTCATGTGTCATCATTGTTCTTGTTGTCAGATGTCAAAAAATATGTAGTAAGTCTATTTTGGTCACTCCGAAGTGTACGCGTGCCTTTTATTTCGTCCTAAAAACCTCCCTTTTTAGAACACTGCTCAATAGGTTATGGGCCCAGAACCCAGAAATCTAAATCGGGAATCGTTTTTTCGTGTAGTTTACGCGATCGTGGGTTGAAAAGCGAAAGTTTTAACGCAGTATCAGTTCACTGATTCGGTACTCAGTTTCGCGTGTGCAGAAAACAAAATGGCGCAACAGTGTTCCCAAGTTGGAAGGGCGGGAAAATTATGACGAGTGGTGCTTTGCGGTTGAGAACGTCTTTCTAAGTATATGGATGGCTCCGAGACGGACAGTGTTCTTCTGGCAAAAGCTAAAGCCAAATTCGTGTTAACATTGGACCCCTCTTTGTATGTGCATGTAAAAGATGCAACCACATGCAAGGAAGCCTGGGAAAAGATCAAGAATCTCTATGAGGATGTAGGATTCACCAGAAAGATCGGGCTATTGCGAAATTTGATCTCATTGAGGCTGAACAACTGTGAAATTATGGAGATGTACGTCAACCAAGTGATAGAAACATCGCAAAAGTTGAGGAAAACCAAGTTTGATATAAGTGAAGAATGGGTAGGTTCCCTTCTTTTAGCAGGTCTTTCGGACAAGTACACCCCCATGTTGATGGCAATCGAGCATTCGGGGATCGCCATCACGACGGATTCAATCAAGAGCAAACTGCTTGATATGCAGGTTGATGGATATAGTGGCAGCAACAAAACTGGTGCTTTTGCAGCAAGTGCTGGTAATCTTAGGAATCAATTAAGAGGTGGCGCTGTAGGTGGTGGTCGAAAGGGGAATGTCAACCCAAACGTCACTGACAAGCGGGATAAAAGTAAGGTTACATGTTACCGATGTAAACAAACAGGGCATTATATGTCAGACTGTCCCACGAAATCAAAAAATGATGAACAATATGCTTTTAGTGCATCATTTTTAAGCGGCAGCTATTCCAAGAGTGATTTTTATCTCGATCCTGGTGCCAGCAGACATATGTCCCCCAATGAAAGTCAGTTTTATAATATTAAAAAGCCAAATATAGGGGAAATTACCGTTGCTAACCATGAAATAAACTGGTAGTTAAGTGTTCAGGTGATGTGAACATTATTAGTAGTGTAAATGAAAAGCACATTAATATAACTATTCATGATGTGTTGTGTGTGCTTAATCTCACAACAAACTTATTGTCGGTGAGCGAGCTCATTTCAAGAGGAAATCGTGTATCATTTAACCAAGATGGTTGTTCAGTATACAGTAAGAGCAACAAGTTGATAGCTACAGCTAATTTAGTTGGCGGAGTATACAAGTTAAACTTAAAAGCAGAAAAATGCATGCTTGCGATTTGTGATGATACTGAGCTTTGGCATAGGAGGTTTGCGCACATAAATAGTCAAGACCTGAATAAAATGAAGCATTGTGTAAGTGGCTTGGAGTTGAATGGAACAAGTCGAACTATGTAGTGTGTTGCGAGGGCAAACAAGTGAGGCTGCCTTTCCCAACTACAGGTACACGAAGTAACCGGGTGCTTGAGGTCATTCATGGAGATGTCTGTGGACCTATGGATCAGACTTCAATTGGTGGCTCAAGATATTTTTTTACTCCTTGTTGACGATTTTTCGAGAATGTCTTTTGTATACTTTTTAAAGGCAAAAAGTGAAGTCTTCGAGTTTTTCAAGCAATTTAAAGCCATGGTAGAGAAGCAACAAGGCAGAAGCATCAAGGTTTTTCGCAGTGACCAAGGCGGTGAGTTTTGTCGTAATAAATTTGCTAGTTTTTTTAAGGCAGAAGGTATTGTGCATCAGATGACTAATGCATACACGCCTGAACAAAATGGCCTTTCAGAAAGACACAACCGTACACTGGTTGAGAAAGCGAGATGTCTACTTTTTGACGCAGGCCTGCACAAAAGGTTTTGGGCGGAGGCTATCAATCATTCCAATTATTTACGAAACAGATGTATTGCCAGTGGCCTTAAGGAAAAAACACCTTTCGAGTTGTGGACTGGTAAAAAACCTGATGTTTCAAGGTTGCGTGAGTTCGGAAGTACAGTTATGGTTCATGTTCCTAACGAGAAGCGCTTGAAATTTGACAAAAAGGCCAACAAACATATTTTAGTTGGTTTTTCAGATCATATCAAGGGTTATAGAATCTACAACCCAGACACTGATGATGTGACAACAAGTAGAGGTGTCATTATACATGAAAATCTGAAAACCAACATGAAGTGACAGAAGAGGTGCCAGTTCGAGTGGGGGAGAGTAAGCAAAATGTACAGCAGCTTAGTGATAAACCTTCGCACGAAAGTGAGAGTAGCTTGGATGGTTCATTCGAGAGCCTATCTTCACACTCCGTACAAGAACAGTCCCCGTCTCATGCAGAGTCTGCAGACAGCGACTATGAACCAGATGAGGTAGAGATAACCGTCGCTGATCCAGAAACTGTAAGAAGATCTCAAAGACCAAGGCGAGAAAAGCAGTTCACTAACTATGTATCATATATGAGTACTGCTTGTCAAGATGAAGACTGTTTTCTTGAGGAGAGTCCTGTGACAGTGAAGGAGGCATTGTCAAGACCAGACTGCAGTCATTGGAAGGAGGCCATGCAGCATGAGTACAAGTGTTTAGTGCAAAATGAGACTTGGGAAATGGTGGATGCGCCAGAAAACAGTGCGGTAGTTCAATGCAAGTGGGTGTATAAAATTAAGCTAGATAAGGATAGTAATAAGACCTATCGTGCTAGGCTAGTAGCTAAGGGCTTCACCCAGAAGGCGGGAGTAGATTTTCATGAAACATTCTCACCTGTTGTGAGACATTGCACACTCCGTCTTTTGATAGCATTAAGTGTTAATATAGGTCTTAATATTTCTCATTTAGATGTCACCACAGCTTTTTTGCATGGAGAATTAGAGGAAACTGTTTATATGAGGCAACCAGAGGGCTTTATAAGTCGGGGTTGTGAAAACAAAGTTTTAAAGCTTAACCGAGCAATATATGGGCTAAACAGTCATCCAGAGTATGGTATAAAAAGGTAGAAGTAGTATTGACTAATCTTAAGTATACAAAGTCCAAGTTTGAACCTTGTGTTTTTATAAAAAAACAGAAATTACTTAATGACAGTATGTCGATGATTTTTTAATTTTTTCTAATGATGAAGCAGAAACGAGAAATTTAAAGGGAGAATTGAGTAAAAATTTTCAGTTAAAAGACTTAGGAGAAGCCAAACAAATTTTGGGGATGAATATCTGTATCGATAGAGTTAATAAAGTTATTACTTTAGATCAAAGTCAGTATATTGATTCATTGATAACAAGGTTTAATATGGCGGACTGTAGAACTGTGGAGACACCTATGGAGAAAAATTTTAAATTAAGTAAAAGTAAGGAAAGTACTTTTTCAGTGCCATATCAGCAATTGATTGGCAGTCTAATGTATTTGAGTGTAATGACTAGACCTGATATCTCGTATAGCGTGAGTTACTTGAGTCAACTCAACAACTATTTTGAAAATGTACATTGGCAGAATGCAAAAAGGCTTATAAAGTACCTTAAAAGAACTAAAGATTATTGTCTGAGATTTGAAAAGAGTTCTAATCGTTTAGTAGGATATGTAGATGCCGATTGGGGCAACAATATTGTAGACAGAAGGTCTTATACTGGCTTCTGTTTCCATCTGAAAGCCATCTAGTGGCAATCACAGAGACATGGATCCAGGATGGTCTATTTAACAATGAACTGTTTAACGACAACTATGTAGTCTACAGAGCTGACCGTAAACTCGATCTCATGAATGTCACAAGGGGTGGAGGCGTGCTTCTCGGTGTTAGGCATGACCTTAAAGCATCAAGGCTCAATTTGGAAGAACTAGAGGGACTTGTACCTGATATTGATGTCTTAGGCTGTAAGTTTTACTTGAATGACTCGGTTGCATTTATTTTTATTATTTATATTCCACCTAACTCTCCCGCTAACTCACACCAGAGCCTATTTCAATATTTCTCTATATATGAACCTATTCAGAACAACAAAGTTATCTTTATCGGGGCCTTCAACCCCAACTCAAATGCAAAAACAACTCAATTAAATGATTTCTTAGCACTGTGTGACTTTATACAATTCAATACTCTCTCAAACGCTTGGGGAAACTTATTGGATCTTGTTATTGCTAACATTGAGTGTAAGGTAACTAGGGATCAACTACCCCTGGTTCTTGAGGATCCTGCCCACCCCACTATTAATGTTGCATTTGATATGCAGATCAGGACAGATACTGGGTTTGGGGACTTTCCATGCTCCAACACAAGTAGAAACTATAACTTCAATAAAGCTCATTACTACTTAATGTATCATCTACTTAATGTCACTGATTGGAACTTAATAATTAATGAGCCAAATGTTAATATAGCGGTTGATCACTTCTATGATAGACTTAATAACATCCTTGACCAATCTGTTCCCTTATATGCTGTGAAGTCGGCTATAGTTAAGTACTCAACCTGGTATACTAGAGACATTATTAACAGTCTGAATGTGAAGGATCAACTCCATAAAAGATACAAAAGGTCTGGCTCAAGCTTGGACTACCAAGCATACTCAAATAAAGGACGGATTGTTAAGGTGTTGATTCGACATTGCATATAAAACATACATAAATAATACTGAATCATCTAACAGGAGCAATCCTAGGCACTTCTGGAAATACATTCGACAAAGACGCAATAAAACACGTATTCCAGGAACATTGATCCTCGGTCAGACTTCCCTTGATTCTCCACAAAGTATAGTAGATGGTTTCGCTGAATTTTTCAGGAGTGTTTATGAGGTTTCTTCTGACTGACTGGGATGGTATAAATGAGCCTGGCAATTCCCAAAATATTACTATCACTCACGTAACTGAATCTGAGATCTTCGAAGCACTAAGGAAACTGAAGAACTCGCATACCTCTGGTCACGATAGAATACCCTCCTTCATCCTGTGTGACTGTGCTCAATGTCTCACGGTACCACTGCACCACATACATAATTTGGCGATCAAGACCAACATGTTTCCTAACCGCTGGAAAATAACTAAGATCTGTCCAGTGTTTAAAGGTGGGGATATAAACAGCATATCAAATTATAGGCCAATTTGTATTTTGTTCAACTTCTCTAAGGCCTTTGAGGTGTGTATATATGATAATCTCTTCCATCAGATTAAAAACTTAATTACTCCTGCTCAACATGGTTTTTTTACTAAACGCTCAACTGTAACTAATTTGACTACATTTCTAAATGAAGCCTATCAAGCTATAAATGCAAAAAAAAACAACTTGATGTCATATACACGGATTTCTCGAAGGTATTTGACAAGTTGGATCATGGCCTAATTGCTCACAAAATGTTCAAAATTGGTTTTCATAATAAACTGATAAACCTACTTATCTCTTATCTCAGTGGCAGGTCATTTGTTGAATACAATAAATTGATTTTAATGCGACCAGCCTAGCCCCTTAGGGAAGTAATTTCGCTCCCCTGATTTTTGCCATATTTGTCAATGATATCACCAAGAACATCTCGTCAAACTGTCTATTGTTTGCGGACGACCTCAAACTGTATAGAATTATCAATAACATACATGATTGTACTGAGTTACAGAAGGACATTGATACACTATCGTCTTGGTGCAGTAATAATAAATTACATCTTAACATAAACAAATGCAAATCGATGATCATCTCGAATCTCAATCACGAATTAGACTTTAACTATCAAATTGATTCCAGTGATCTTTCCAGTGTTGATTCAATCAGAGACCTAGGGGTCTTGATTGACAAAAAACTCTCATTTAATGACCACATTGATCATATAGTGCAATCAACATTAAAAACCCTAGGGTTTATCATTAGTTCTACAAAAGAGTTTGAGAATTTGAACAGTCTTATCACTTTGTTCAACTCTTTAATAAAATCTAGATTGCAATATGCTGCTCTGGTGTGGTTTCCGAATTATCAAGTACATGTGGATAGGCTCGAATATGTTCAACGACGATTTTTAAAATATCTAAGTTTCAAACAGGATGGGTTTTATCCTCCAAGAGGTTTTGACCATCAGTTATTAGTAAAAAAGTTCAACTTCCTTTCACTCAAACAAAGTACAATTTTACAAAGCCAACTCTTCCTGTTTAAATTATGTAACAATCTTGTCGACTCTGCCGATCTTCTTAATGGTTTCTGTTTATTTTAATTTTAATTGGCATTTAATGTGATTTGGTGAGTTGGTTCTTGTGGCCGAAATATGACATATGTGTGATATTCATCTTATTGTCCAATTGTCTAATTTTTAGGATTAAATGTCGTTGGTGTCTGATTTATTGAATTTTCTTTTATATACATATTTT
>JAEQML010070971.1:0-16435 GCA_016904865.1 Pissodes strobi | reverse complement strand
TGGGTTTTATTTAAGAGCACTAAGAGCTTTCACTAACCTTTTTAACTGACTATTTAGACACTTGTCTTTATCAACACTCTGACAAACTTCTTGTCAAGACTTTACTATGGAGGTTGTGCAACCCCTGGTCCTAGCAGTCGTCAAGTGACTAACCGGTACCAGGTTGGGTAGGAAAGGAATGGAACCTAAAGCAGTCGTATGACTAACTTTAGGAGCGGATAGAACCCAGGAGGCAGTCGTCAAGTGACTTACCTTGGGAGCTGGAGGTGAGACTAAGTCTGCCGAGCTGAGGGTTCGGTAGCGTATTTATATAAAACAGAGTGATGATCATTGCATGCATAAGGTTCAAAGTCGCTCCCGTTGATTGCTCGCGTTGTTTATAGTTTGCCTTTAATGTTTATATAACAATCTCCAAATTCAGGTTCAAACTTGCGACAGGGTGATATTTGTTTAGTAGCTTATGCTTTTTAGTAGATTACAATATTGATGCATGTTTAAAATGGAACAAGCATTTAGAATATGTCACTACCAAAATAAGAAAAGTAATATATAAATTTTATGAACTGCGCAATATTTTAGCTTTTAAATTACTGAGAACAATTTACTTTTCTCTTGTGGCGTCTCTTATTAATTATGGGATATATATAATAAAAATTATGTTTAAAACAAAAAGATATTCTAATCAACTATTGTTTCAAGAAAACAACTTATTAAATGTAGAACAACTATATATTAAAGCTGTGATACGATTCATGCTAAATAATGATTATTATAAGAATGTAATAACACAAACTTTGCGTACGAAAAACGAAAATCTTTCTTTGGCATCAGTAAAGCATGTTGCAGCAAAAAGACATGTTAGCTTCACTGGCCCTAAAGTATAATGTTTTACCTAATGATCTACGAGGTAAACCATTTAAGCAAATTAAGACAAAAGTGAATGACTGGATTGTACAGGGTGGCTCGAATTCGTGTCTATGTATGGGGAACTCGAAATCCGTAAGAGATACAGTGTCGGTCAAATTAAGACAAAATTGTGCATTTAAATGCCTAACAATATGCCGTTTAGAAAGTTTTAAAATTCCGAGTATTTCCGGAGATATCCGGAAAAAACCGAAATTTTGAAAAATCGTTCTATTTTTTCCTGGGCTTATTTAAAAACGGATTTCAAATTGAATTACACTTTTGCATTGCCACTTTGTCCGCTCTATCCAATGATGGTATCCAGTTTGAAATACTACGTTTCGTCTTCAAGGGATCATCATCAACTTTCTTTTTTTAAATACGAACTTTATTTTTTTTATCGTTTTTCAGATGGTATTGGCGTTATTAATATGATTATGTGTTTTTATTTTTTTTATTATTTTTATTATTATTTTTTTAATTATATATTTTGCTTTGGCGTAATTTTAAATAATTTAAGGTAGGTACTTTTGAAATTTTTATATTCTATAAAAATATTTTATTTTGTTTTTTGTATTAAGTGGAAAATTGGAGCGTATTAAAAATAAAAAATATTAAAATTATTTCTTACGAGAATATGGCCATGAACTATTACTCAAATAAGTTGCTTACTGGAAAGATAAAATATTCTCAACTTTTAACCAATTAAAAAATTTATTTAATAGAGAACATCAACAATTTATAATCATACTACGTGATACTATAGGTACTTTGATGGAAAAACACCTATTGGAATTTTGTATGATTATAAATTGTTGATGTTCTCTATTAAATACATTTTTTGATTGGTTAAAAGTTGAAAATATCTTATCTTTGCACTAAGCAACTGGTTTGAGTAATAGTTCATGGCCATATTCTTGTAAAAAATAATTTTACTATTTTTTATTTTTAATACGGGCTCCAATTTTCCACTTAATACACGAAACAAATAAAACATTTTTATAGAATATGAAAATTTCAAAATTACCTACCTTAAATTATTTAAAATCACGCCAAAGCAAAATATATAAAATAAAAATAATAAAAAAATAATAAAAGTAAAAAAAACACATACACATATTAATAACGCCAATACCATCTGAAAAACGATAAAAAAAAAGTTCGTATTTAAAAAAAGAAAGTTGATGATGATCCCTTGAAGACGAAACGTCGGATTTCAAACTGGATACCATCATTGGATAGAGCGGAAAGAATGGCAATGCATAAGTGCAATTAGATTTGAAATCCGTTTTTAAATAAGCCCAGGAAAAAAATAAAACGATTTTTCAAAATTTCGGTTTTTTCCGAGATAATTCCAGCTATCCCGAAACTTCGCGGCGGGCCGGGCGATGATTCATACAGACAGGGAAGCGAGGGGCACGGCGGGGCGGCTAGTTCTATAGGGTAGCACAAAAACGTTCGGATGGTTGTTAGTCGTGACATTGCCTCCCTCTTAAACCTGATCGTCCCGATCAGATACTGCATGTCCGTGGTATGCTTTCAGTCTGTCGAGGTGAACAACTTTCAGTTTGCTTCTGGGACTACGCTGAATTCTATACACAACGTCATTAATTCTTTTGATGACTGTATAGGGTCCTTCCCATACTGGCGTTATCTTGGGAGATCTTCCTTTCTTCCTTTGCGGATTATATAACCAGACTTTATCGTTCATCTGAAATCCCATAGAATTAGCTTTGAGATCATATCGTGTCTTCATTCGGTCACTGGCTTTCTCCGTGTTTTCTCTGGCTAATTCATGGATGTATAGTAACTTTTCCTTAAGGGAGTCCGCGTAGTCTTGAATTTCCATATCCTGGTTGTCTGGCGTTCCGAATAATAGGTCGCAGGGTAAGCGGAGTTCTCTTCCAAATAAAACCATGGCTGGTGTTAGTCCTGTCGTGTCATGGACTGCTGATCGATAGGCCATTAAAAATAGTGGTATGTGTTGGTCCCAATCCTTCTGATGTTCATCTACGACCTTTGACAAATGTTCTTCAATGGTCTTGTTAAACCTTTCAACCATGCCGTCTGATTGTGGATGTAAGGCGGTAGTCCGTGTTTTATGGATGTTGAGTAAATCACAGACTTTCTGGAAAACCTTGGATTCGAAGTTGCGTCCTTGATCTGAGTGCAGCTCTAACGGAACACCAAATCTGCTGAATAGGTTATTCACAAGGACCTCCGCTATGGTAACAGCTTCTTGATTGGGGATTGCAAAGACTTCAGGCCATTTACTGAAGTAGTCAATTGCCACTAAAATGTACTTATTACCATTATTTGTTTCTGGAAAAGGGCCAGCTACGTCAATGGCGATACGTTCAAACGGTAGGCCCACATTATACTGTTTCATTTTGCCCCTAGATCTTGTTTTGGGTCCTTGGCTTGCGGCACAGGTTGAGCACTGCCGACACCACGATTTCACATCTTGGCAGTAGTTGACCCAGTAAAATCTGTCGCGAATCTTGTCAATCGTTTTGTTCACTCCGAGATGAGCACCAGACTTTCCATTATGAACTTCTTCCAGAACTTCCGATATCTTCCTCCTTGGTACCACTAACTGTGTCGTCACTACTTTTCCATCGGCGCTTTCCCAGGCTCGTTTAAGAAGTCCATTTTCCACCACCAGGGAGTCCCACTGAGCCCACAGAGTTTTAAAAGCAAGTCCTCTAGTTGATATCTCGATCCAGCTTGGTCTTGGTTGATGTTCTTCTTTAGCTGTTAGCAATAGGGCTATTTCACTATCTTCAAGCTGATCCTTTTTAAGTTGCTCTGTGGTCCACTGCCGATCAACCTCAAATTTCGTTTGCCTAATCCGAGTAATTCCTTCTCGTTGATCTAATCTTTGGCAATGCTTACAATTATCCGCGCATGGTCTTCTGGATAAAGCATCTGCATTATTATGCAATCTCCCTGCTCTGTGATTAACCTTAAAATTATATTGTTGTAACTTTTCAAGCCACCTGGCTACCTGTCCTTCAGGTTGTTTCATATCCAAAAGCCATTTAAGTGCTGCATGATCAGTCTTTATCAGAAATTCTTGCCCATATAGATATTGATGGAAATGCTCAACAGACCGTACTATTGCCAAAAGCTCTTTTCGGGTTACACAGTAGTTACGTTCAGGTTTCGAAAGTGTTCGACTGTAGTATTCGATAACTCTCTCTTCCCCTGCTTGTACTTGCGATAAAACTGCTCCGATGCCGGTGTTACTTGCATCTGTGTCCAATAGAAATTTACCCTTTTGTTCCGGATATCCCAATATTGGACTAGAACATAGAGCCGCTTTTAATTTCCTGAACGCAGAATCGCAGTTATGATCCCAGTTATAATTAGCTCGTTCTTCAGTGAGGTTATGTAGAGGTGCCGCTATATTTGCAAATCCTTCAACAAATCTTCTATAGTAAGTACATAGTCCAAGGAAGCTCCGCAGTTCATGTTTGTCGCGAGGACGAGGCCAGTCCTTGATTGCTGTAATCTTCGGTTGGTCGGTTTGGATTCCTTCTGATGACACAACATGCCCGAGAAATTCAACTTTTTGTTGAAAAAGAAAACATTTCTTTGGATTCAGTAAGAGCTGAGCATTCTTGATTCTAGTAAAAACTTCATGCAAGTTTTGTAGGTGCTCTTCGAAAGTTTTTCCCATTACCATTATATCATCAAGATAGACCAGGCATGTCTTCCAAGTGAGGCCTCGTAGAACAACCTCCATAAGACGCTCAAAAGTAGCGGGGGCATTGCATAATCCGAAGGGCATAACTTTAAACTGATATAAACCACTTCCGGTAGAAAAGGCAGTTTTTCCTTATCTTGTTCGTCGATGCCTACTTGCCAGTAGCCGCTCTTTAAATCGAGTGTTGAGAACCAATGAGATCCTGCTAGTGTCGTCAACGTGTCATCAATCCTCAGAAGTGGATAGCTGTCTTTCTTGGTGACGTCATTGAGCTTTCTATAGTCCACGCAGAATCTGGTAGTCCCATCTTTTTTGGTGACTAAGACAACAGGAGACGACCATGGGCTCGATGATTCCTCAATAATTCCATCGTCAAGCATCTTGTTGACTAATGTGGTAACCTCTTGCTGCTTCGTCACTGGTAGCCTCCGAGGATGCTGTTGTATGGGGTGAGCACTTCCAGTGTCGATTTTATGTTTTATGATGTTCGTTCTTCCAGTATTGCCATTTTTCCTTTCAAAGGCTGTGCTCTGCTCTTTGATAAATTGTGTAGCTCTCTTCAGTTCTTCGGAAGACAGATGTTGCCACGACTTATGCAAATGTTCTAGGACTTCCTTAGGTGATGTTGAGGGTGTTACTTCTGACTGCGTTTCGCAACTGGTTACCCATTGCACCGGCTCGCAAGTGGCTATTACATCTCCTTTATTGATTTTGATGGAATTGGATGAAATATTTGCTATCCTTATCGGTATTTCGCCGTCGGTTTTGATTAGTGCTTTGCCTACGAGGTGTTTGCAAGGCAAATCGTGGTGTTGGATAAGTCCGATGCAGCCTCCAAAATCCTTCTCCAATTTCCCAAAAATTATCTGCTCGGTATTTCCGCTTATTCTGACAGTACATGCCGCCACTACTTTAGTCGGTGTGCCATCGTCTGTTTTGTTAAGGATGAACTCTTCGGTGCAAACTTCAGAAGATTAAGCTTGTTGTCAAAAGAGAATCCATGTTGACTGATGAGATCCATCCCCAAAATAAATTCGTCTTCGATGTCGGCGACTAACACTGTGTGGTGTAATTTAATTCGTCCCAGTTGAAGTTCGATATCCATTTCCCCAAGTACTTCAGCTGTCTCACCGGTAACTACTAACCCAAACTAACCCAAACTACATTCTTTGATATGGGTAGAACTTCTACTCTATTTACTCTGTTGGACCTTATCAAAGATAACGCAGCACCAGTGTCAACAGTAATTGTTATGGCTCTTCCGTTGATCTTTCCTGTAATTGTTAGACTGTCGGCGGCTTTTCCTAGGCTTTTTATGGATACGATCCTGGGGGCTTTATCTTCTTTAGCCAACACCCGCCCCGCAATGTTGACTAATTGAAGTTTTCCTGATTTGACTTGGGGGCCCTAGCGTCTCTGGATGGAGATCTAGACCGTAGTTGTACTCGGCAGTCTCTTTTGAAATGTCCAGTTCTGCCACATCTATAGCACTGATTTGATGTATTTCGGTTACGTGGCCTATCTTCCATTGGCTCCCGGAATCTCGCCGTGGCCTGAAGAACTTCCGTTAATTTCTTCAAAATTTCACCCAACTCATTTAATTCACAGCTGTTTGTCGCCTTTTCTTCCTGGATGGCTACGGCCCTGATTTTTGGCTTGGAGATGTTACAGGCCGCCTCGATTTCTAGGGCTCGACCCAAAGCTTCACTGCTGTTATCAAATTTGGCTAGGCGTAGCATTTTCTGAGTTTCTGGATCTCTGATACCATCCACGAAATATTGGGCAGCAAGTTCCTCTTGAAATTCCTCTGTCGCTCCCGGGTAGGCCAATTGAATGAGACGTCTAATGTCTGCCTCAAATTCTTGCAGGTTTTCACCAGGCTTCTGATGCCGAGACTTTACTTGTGCCTGATACAGTTGTCTTCGGTGTTGGTCTCCAAATCCTCTCTCCAGGACAGCTACAAGGATGTCATATTTCCCTTGTTGGTTGATAGGAATGGTCTGCAGTAGTTCCAGGGCAGATCCACGAAGCGCTACCACTAGTGATGTAGCCATTTCTTCATTATTCCAACCGTTGGCAACAGCAGCGGCTTCAAATTGTCTTTTGTACATTGTCCAGGATGTTTGACCGTCATAAGTTGGAGGTTTGATATGTTGTCCTGTGGCGAATACCCTCTCGGTGGATCCTTGATTTTTTAATTTGGTAAATTCTGCTTGTAGATTCTTCATTTCTTTCTGTACGTCTCCTACTTCTTTTTGAATATTGTTTACTTCTTTTTCAAATTTCTCATTTTGTCCGTCCAATATTTTCTGTAATTTTCCTTGCTCGCCTACAATTACATCCAGCATCCATTTCTGAAGCTGGTCCTGCTCTGCTTGCCTTTTCTCTTCCTGGTCTTGTAAAATTTTCTGAAGCCGGTCCTGTTCTGCTTGTCTTTTGTCTTCCTGGTCTTGTAAAATTTTCTGAAGCCGGTCCTGTTCTGCTTGTCTCTTACGTTCCTCCTCTTCCCGGTCCACTTGCCTTCTACGTTCATCCTCTTCCCGATCCGCTCGCCTCTCAGCATTTAAATTGTCCATGAAATCGGCCAACATTTTATTTATTTGCTCCATTTCTGCCGTTTGTTGCCTTGTATTGACCATAGAATGTTATAAAATTTTACCAGAATCCACCAATCAAACGGTCTCGTTGACGTACTTGTACCTCTTCTTTCCTCGAAAAATACTTCTCAAGTCCGGTCCCTTCACAATCCGACTTCTGACACCAAATGTTACGTTTTTCCCGTGGGTTCTTAACAGAATTACAACTTTGCTATTTCCAACTAATACTCTCTTTATTCACGACCACTGTATACAATTTAACTCACTAACTAGTCTTACAACTTTACAACTAATATCTATTCAACACTCAATGATTAACTGAACTAACTGACTATCCGACTTAGGTCTGCTTATATATAATCTCAAATCTATCACGAATATTCGGGAAGTATTCCGAGGCCACTCTATATGATCTCGACGAAGCCATCGGGATAATTCCAGCTATCCCGAAACTTCGCGGCGGGCCGGGCGATGATTCATACAGACAGAGAAGCGAGGGGCACGGCGGGGCGGCTAGTTCTATAGGGTAGCACAAATACGTTCGGATGGTTGTTAGTCGTGACAATAAATAAAATTCTTCCACACTCTTCGACAGTCGGGAGCAGCGAGATGAGCCGATCATTTGACACAACTGAATTATTTCTCTTTTTAAAAATTGGGGTAACAATTGCTGTCTTTAAAACGGTCAGAAAAATACCATTTTAAAAGCACTGGTTTATCAGTTGTGTTAGTGGCACTGAAATAGTGTCACTGATCTATTTAATCATTTTAACAGTAAAACCATACACATCTGTACTTTTTTTAATGTTCGTTATTATTAATAATATTTTTTATTTCAATTTCCGTAACTGGACTAAATGGAAAGTTGAAATTTGGAATGTTCGATTTTTTATCAATATTGGTGTGAAATTTTATTAGCAATATCAGTGGCCATTGTGCTAAAATAGCACTTTTTATAAGATTATGGTTCATATTACCAATACTGCTATCTAAGTGACTTGTACACAGTCATAACTTCTGCAAGCCACTAAAAGCCTGAACATCTGAAAAGCACCAGAAATTGACAACATCCTGAACTTCAGGTAGAAAGAGCTTAATTGCTTTCCGAAAGCCTATGTACAGCAATTGGCTCATGACGTGTACTGGGAGAGACTTATGATGAAGTGCATTTTAAACCTACTGTCAGTTTAAGATCAGCCACCCTATAATTTATGTTTTGCATTTTTTTTTCTAGACTTCTAAAGGCAGTATGGGAGGCGCAGTCTAAGCATAACTTAACAGCATTAATTGCCTATGCTACACATAGAACACCAGTTGAGGAGAAACCACAGCAAAATATTATGACGAATAAACTAGTTTATATTTCATTATATTTATTTGTAATGCACATGCGGTACATTTGGTTTACCAAGTGCAATAAAACTGTGGTTTAAGTTGTGGCCAAAACTCGACAACTGATTTTTAAAAATTGGTTTAGTTAGCATGCATCTTCCCTTGTAACATATGGATGGGTTTTAAATTCTAAATACATTCCAGTATTACGGCAAACTAAGAAACATAAGCTTAAATAAATTAATAACGGATGATATAAATATAGTCCTTTATTAAACAAAAACACTATTTTTGCCTTACAAAATCTATTAGACTATACTTACTAATTTTCTTAAATCAGGAATATCATAGAAGACATAATAATTATTATTCTCTACCGTTTAACCTCCTTAAGTTTCCTAGAAGTTTTTTTTGAACCATTTTTCGCACAGAACTCTTTAAAATAAGAGTAACCATTATTCTTGTATATAAGATATTACAAGCTGTATTGATTCAGTGTATAATATAGTAATTGTTTTGAATTTATGTAGATAATATATTTACTCGGCTATTAGCGATTCGATTGAAATAAAGTTTTTGTTTTCTCAATAAATACTGATTTTTATTTTAAGCCAAAAACTACAACACTTCTTGATTTACCGGAAGTCAGACGAGCCCTGATATTGTGAAAGGCGCGAGGAATGATTTGAAACATTAATGGCCTGGTTATTTGTAGTAACATCCAAATTACTATTGAGATTTTCTAGAATTTGCTCTGCCGTTTTTTTATTTTCGGCTAAATATTCGAATGTATTAATAAATACCGGATAATACTTATTTTTATTTGGAACGAAACGTGTTACTCAGCAACATCATAACACGGAAGATGGAGTTATGTTGTTGAGTATTCAAGTATATTACTCATTTTTATTACAGTAATTATTATTAATAACAGAATTAAAATTGTTTTAGTGCAAATTGATTCTAGTTTCACTTTGCGATGAGATGAAGGCGTACATCAAGCTTTGGATAAACTACTAAAATATTATAATAATACCTATTTGCCAAATGGCAAATTTTCTTTTCTGTACACCATTTATCATATTAGGTAATGGTCATCTCGTATTTTGACTTGGATTTTTCCAGTAGCAGACCGGAAATAGCTTTTGAAGCAGGCAAACTCTCAGAATCAATCAATTTGCAATGAGGAAATGTAAAAATTACTTTAAAAAACGCATTGATTTGTATAGGAGTGGGTAAGCAATAGCCGCCTGTTGCCCTATTCAAAAGATAGATAGATAGATAGATAGATAGATAGATAGATAGATAGAAAACATACTTTATTGTTCAAGAATTACATTTCATATGGAACCCTTATTAACAAAGCCTATAGTTATTTCTTATACTAACATATTGAGCCAAATCAACAAATTGACGCCCTTAGCCCACAAAATTTCAACACAAGTGTTTGAGCTAAAGGCCCAAAAATAACGGGTAAAAAGTGGTCTATACAAATCAATAAAAAATTAATAATAGGTAAAATAGGTCAATTAAACAATACATGAATAAAAGGGTAAAATGATAAATTTACGGTATGACGTGACACTATACAACATCTATGTTAAAAATTGTATAAAAAAAATTTATGAGTCGAATAAAAAGCTCTATCAAGAAAGAGGTTCTTACAACTAAGACGAAATGACCTCAAAACAGCAATACTACGAACTTCCATGGGTAAATGATTGTACATCTTCACACCTGTGTAAATTATTGAATTTTTGATGTATGTTGATTGGGGGATAGGTAAAGGAAGATCATGTTCCTGTCTTGTTTGGTAGGTTCTGGTGTTAGGGAAACGTGAGACATGCTTGTGAATAAGACACACTGTTTCCAATATAAAAAGGCTTGGCAAGGTAAGAATTCCACTCTCAAGGAAAAGTGGTCTGCAATGAGTCCGAGGATGCACCTGGCACATATGTCGAAGAGCCCTTTTTTGCAGCACAAAAGCAGACTGGAAAAGACTTTGGGAGCAGAAACCCCAGAATGGGATGCAATACCTCAAGTGCGACTCAATCAATGCAAAGTAGGTGGTTCTTGCAACGGTCATACCAAGTTCTGTGGCAATGACCCTACTACTGTAACAACCTGAGGCCAGTTTTTTGTTCAAAGCTTTTAAGTGTGAGTCAAATTTCAACCTATAATCTATGTTTAAACCCAGAAATTTAGATGCCTCAACAATATTGAGGGGATGACTGTCAATGGAGATGTTTTCCATGGTGGAGTCTCTGAATTTAACGATATGTGTTTTTGATAGGTTGAGAGATAGTTGAACTCTATCAGAGAGGTAGGACTTGATTCAATCAATCCCAATACCCGTAAAGCCATACCTGCTCAACTTCAACAGCAGTATTCTGTGATTAACGCAGTCGAATGCTTTCGACAAATCACAGAATACCGCTGCGGCGGACTTACGCTGATTTAGAGAAGTAAGAAGGTTCTCCATAAAGTGAAAGACAGCATCAGCTGTGCTCTTCTGCTGTTGAAAACCATACTGATTTTTGTTTAGAATATTGTTATTATTTAAGAATTCTATGATGCGTTTATATGCCAGGCTCTCAACTACTTTTGACAGGGTGGAGAGCAGTGAGATTGGTCGGTAGTTTGATGGGTCAGTGGTAACTCCTCCTTTATGAATGGGAATGATCTTAGCAAACTTCAGGGAAGATGGAAAAACTCCTCTTCTGAAGGAAGAGTTGACTGCATCAGCCAAAGTGATTAGAGGATATTCCGGGAGTTCTTTTAGAATTTTTAAGGAAAGTCCATCATATCCGGCAGCATTCAAATTTCTCATTTGGCAGAAGGTCTCTCT
Source organism: Pissodes strobi (assembly GCA_016904865.1). Lineage (NCBI taxonomy): Eukaryota > Metazoa > Arthropoda > Insecta > Coleoptera > Curculionidae > Pissodes > Pissodes strobi. The sequence goes on along the minus strand of JAEQML010070971.1, from coordinate 5,046 downwards.
CAGTTCCATTGAATTAGTTGGAAGGATGGAGAATTGGTTTGAAATATTTCACATTTGATAGGTAGTCTAGAGGATCATTAACGGTTATTATGTTCTTTGTAATATTATCAGCTATTGAGCAGTAGAAGTTATTCAAATCATTAGGATATAGCGCGATTTCTTGGGGGCTCAGGTTAGTACGACCTGATAGCTCATTTACAATTTTCCAGGATGTTCGAGATTTATTTTTTGACTTTTGCATCCTTGAAGAATAAAACACCCTTTTAGCAATTGACAGTAATTTCCTGTATGTTGTACGATAACGAATAAAGTAGTCGTAGATAAAGACATTACCAGAAAAGTGCTTCCGCAAGGCATTAAGGCACCGAAGATTTCCAGCTGAGATACGTATACCCTCGGTTATCCATGATTTGGAATGTGATTTTATTTTTATGTTCCTAATAGGGAAGCATCTGTTTACCAAGGTGCATAGAATAGAATGATACGCTGATAAAGGCTCCATTTCTCCCACAATTAGGTCCCAATTTAGACTGTTGCACTCATGGCGAAATTTTGCATAATTGCCACTGCTGAATATACGTTTACGAGTTGTATATTTCTTTTTTCTGGTCCGTGAATTTACAGGGAAACGTGCAATGATGGCATTGTGGTCTGAAATGGCTGCATCAATTGAATCACAGAATACATTATTATGTAGATTGGAACAAACATAATCAATGGTGGTCGCCGAATGCTCAGTAATACGCGTAAATGAGTCAACATGCATGGAGAGATTGAAAGAAGTCAAGAGGTTCACGACCATGGCAGTCACATCAGAATCATTATAACTGATATTAAAATCGCCAGCTAACACTACATGACACCCTGGAGGAATTCTGGACAGCAGCAGTTCTAGTTTATTTAGAAAATTAAAAACATTCGCTGTTGGTGAACGATAAATACAAAACACATAGAAACCAAGTTTTCCCGAAAATATCACTGAAAACTCAAACTCTCTTTCTTGAAGAAGCGTGTCGAACCTGTCGCAAGATTCAAAGGCCAACATATTATCATTTTGATTGATTAAGGCAGCAGTGCCACCATGCTGGCCAATGGATCTACAGTACTTAGACACAACAATATACCCTTGAACAACTAATGGTTCATCCACTCTATACCAATGTTCGGTGAGTAGCAATATATTAGGCAAGTTAGTGTTATTCAAAAGTACATCAAGTTCGTTCAGTTTATTTCGTGCTGACTGAATATTCAGCAACATAACACTCACAAAATTATCGGAACTAACTCTAGCAGGCAGAGGCTGAGGCTTGCTTGTTGTATTCCTTACAGACGGAATATTTAATGAAATTGCACAACTCTTTGGTATGTCAATAATAAGATCAGAATTTAAGCAAGGTTCCACCTCTGTAGTCAAATCTATAAAAAAGATCTTTCATTATAAACCTCGTCAGCAACATCACAGGAACCTGACAAATTTAAAGGTGAAGGAACCTATGGGCGAAAAAACGGGTTTCTGCGTATGACAAAATCGACGCAAAATCGAAATACGTAAACAAAGAAGATCCCGTTTTGTCATGCGCACTAAAACACTTACCGTCTTAGCAGGCGTCGATCAGGACCGAACTTGGCTTTTGTCTTTGACGTGTTTTCGTTTTGACGGCGCGGCGTTTTGTGTTGATAATTCAAATACTTTACTTTTTATTGACTTTCTTTGGACAGTGTTTGTAGTTGCTTAATTAGGTTTAATTTAGCGGTTCACGTTTGTGCTTTGTGCGTACCCTATTTTGATTTTCGTTTTAATTGAACAATACGCACATAAACAATGGGCGATGCTACCAAAGAAAGTCTGGTTGAGTGTTGAGTTCTGTAGCAGTAGGGGCAAAATACCCGGAATTTCCTATTTCAAGTAAGTATAATTATTAAGTATTACTTATTTGTACCTTATTGTTTGTTTCACTATGCTAACTGACCCATTTCATAATCGGCAAGACTACCGAATATTTGGTGAAATAATTACTTTCGTTCATAATCACAAGAGTACGAGTTCAAATTTAGGAGTCCGGACCTGCCTAATGACCTTCACACTGCAACAGATGGCTCCTACTAATTCTCTAATGCGCAAGGCAAAATAGGAATCGGTTTGTTTACATTTCGTGGTCGTAAATTTGCCATGTTTGGCCTATTTATTGCTTATCCACTCCTATACAAATCAATGAAAAAACGTCAAAGCGAGTTATTTTTATTCATTATTAACTTGGCCAGCTATTAAGGTTACCAAGAAAATGAAGCATTTCCACCCAATTTTTAAAACTGCCATTTCGATTATTAATTTCAATACAATGAATAGTTTTTGCGGTAGGATCCTTGTGAAACATCGTTGAATAATAATAAAAGGGATAATTAGTGCACTGCTTTTAGATGTTTCAAAATAATTTAATGAGATATTTTTCTCTACATATGTTTCGGCTTGATGAGGCCTTTATCAAGAGTAGTTGTATACTACTCTTGATCAAGTATACAACTACTCTTGATAAAGGCCTCTTCAAGCCGAAACATATGTAGAGAAAAATATCTCATTAAATTATTTTGTATTATGTAATTATCCCTAGTATTATTAATTTCAATGTTCTGGTTTTCCCAATAACTAAATCATGATACATTTTAAATTATAATTACCCAGTAAACACAAAACGCTCGGGAAATATTCGGCCAATAGTCGGCACTTTCGGGAGACTACGGATTAATTTGCCGCATTCGGATCACTTAACGGCCAGCTTAAAAAGTTCCCAGTAGGTATTTTGCCATATTCGGGTTAAATACGGCCCGAAGCTGGCAATCAGTATGGGATTTTTAGGTTACGGGTTGGGCACACCTCAGATTACGGCAAACCAGTCACCGGGCTGCACATTTCGCGTCCGAATGCGATCCGAAAAAGCTTAGCCCGTGAACGCGCGGATTATTTGTTGATTTCGGACCGTCTTCGGTAAAGTCCCACATACCCGAATGTTCTGGCCTTACAGATTTTATTTTAAAATTGGCGCTCTGCGTCACATACATCGTTTTAAGTCGTCCACATTCGTGATCCCGATGAGGGAAGCGGGACGATAAAGTTGGCGTCTTCTTGCTGAGACAACAGACAACTTCTTGATCTTCTAGCTTTACAAATGGCTGAACCGAGTGAACAGTAAGTTGAAACAACAGTGCATTACTGCATACCTACTATCAGAACTTGTCTCTGATACTATACCATTTTTATTGTTTGTTTTAAGTATTTATAGAGGGTATTATTTTTATAATTTAGTTTTGAATTATGTCTTAGAAAACTGTGATATTTTTAGTTTTAGGTGTAGATTTTAAGATGTCATTCCTTAAAAAGATAAGCAAACGTTCATTAAGAGATGACAAAAGCTTAATGAATAATGTATCTCATCTATTACCTACAATAAGTTTTAAATAAAGTGAGTGGGCCACTCTGTACTTTTCTTTAACACACTGAAGTGTTTTTTTTTAAGTAGGTATGTATTGGTTTTGTGAAATATAATGTGTATAGGATGTTGATAAAGTCTGTAATCCTAGAAATTTAGGTTTATCCAAAATGCGGCGCTTTCCAGGAATTCCTATGATCACATATTTTATCAACACCCTGCGCATTGAACTATGTTAATATATTTTTATTTTTTCACCACACACCACACCCCCTACTAAACGCAAGTGGTACAGTGTGGGTTAGAAAACGGCCCCAAGGCAAGACTCTCCCCACTATACCGAACATCAACACTACCATGGCAGAAGTCAAGTTTTCTCACCGTGAAGAACTGCGCCAACGAACTAACACCCGTTTTTTCCAGACTTTTTTCTCTTTCTTACAGAAAAGGGATTTACCCATCCTTTTGGAAAGTCGCTCGAGTGCAACCTGTTCCAAAAAAAGGCAAGAAAACGACGCCCTCAAACTATCGCCCAATTGCCTTGCTTCCAATAGTCTCCAAAGTCATGGAACGTGTAGTCAACCAGCAACTACTCAAGTACCTCGAGAGCAACAAAATAATCAGCGATAATCAATACGGCTTTCGCAAAGAGAGATCGACAGGAGATATATTGGCCTATGTCACTCAAATATGGAGTAGGGCAATTGAAAACTACGGAGAGTCTCGAGCGATTGCGTTGGATATTTCAAAGGCATTCGACAGAGTTTGGCATGACGGACTGCTCAACAAACTGCCGTCCTTGGGACTGCCCGCCTCTCTCTGCAGCTGGCTGGCCAGTTTCCTTAAGAACCGATCCCTACACGTTGCAGTCGATGGACACATCTCGGACACATTCACCATCAACGCGGGCGTGCCTCAGGGCGCAATACTGTCACCAACTCTGTTTCTCATCTATATTAATGACCTGCTGATCGAAACGAATAATCCTGTTTACAGTTTTGCAGATGACAGTACCCTTGTCTCCCACTTTAGATCAGAAAAAACCCTTACCAGCGACTGAGACTCATCACCGCAGACAGGAGCAGATTACAGCAATTCATCAAGACCTGGAGAAAGTTCAAACTTGGGGCGACCGAAATTTGGTCCAGTTCAATGCAGCAAAGATCCAAGCAGCAACGTTTACTAAGAGGGCCAATACAGCGGGCCCTGACATCATTATGGCAGGATCGACCATTCCTCCATCCTCGTCAATCGGGCTGCTGGGTGTCTCGGTCAACAGCAATATGTCATGACATGACCATGTTGCTAACATCGCAAAATCAGCCTCCCAGAAGCTTGGTGCGCTATTTCGCAACAAAAAACTCTATACACCGCAGCAGTTGCTCTTGCTGTACAAAGCGCAAATAAGACCGTGCTTAGAATATTGCTCACATATCTGGGGTGCCGCACCAAAGCATACCCTAAAGCTGCTGGATTCCATTCAGAAGAGGGCTGTGCGTCTCGTCGGCGATCCGGAGTTGACCCGGAATCTGGATAGTCTCGAACATCGCAGACATGTGGCCGAGATGTCTCTGTTTTACAGATACTTTCACGGCAGATGTTCCCAGGATTTGGCCCGCAT
>MU195197.1:1427-16436 GCA_016904865.1 Pissodes strobi | reverse complement strand
GCCCTCTAGTAAGTAGAGGCTACTACAAAATACAAAAGCACGCAAAATAATTTGAAATCGTTACAGAATTCAACCTTGGACCGATTACGCAGAGAAGCAAATACCCAACAATAACCAATATGCTAGATCGCGCAGCAAATAACCTGAACCTGAAATGAACTCATACAAATACGAGGGTATATCAGTAAGTAGATGATAGGCATGTTAGGTATACAGGGATGGCCAAAGGTCTGGAATAAAATTCATATCTTTTGAGCAAGCAATGTTTTCAAGAACCCTGAAACACGGTAACTGATTTTGAGTTTTTCACATTTGTTGGTCAAATAATTTTTTCCCAACCGCCTCTCCCCCAGTTACCTCAACTTCTTTCTTTCAAAAAGAAACATATGTTTTGTGGGGCTCGTTGAAAAGCTCATGAAAAATCTGAATATTCGTATCATGTCAAAAACCAAAATTTTAAAATCGCAATGATATTGTCGGCAGTGGCGGTTCATGACTTTTGGGTCTATGCCTATAAATCCAGCTTAAAACGAGGCACCCAACAGGCTTGTATTGTGCTTGTATTCAAATAAGATCGCGATTATTGATTTTCTGCACGGCGCTTCCAGAACCTGGTGGTCTAGTGGTTAGATGGTTGGCTAGATGGCTGCGCTTGTGAATTTTGTGATATGATGGCGCGAGTTCGATTCCCGTCAGTGCCGACTGATGTTGTTTATTTAATTTTTAAATTTGAATTAATTTGGGTTAGTTTTGTTTGATTGTAATAATGTGGAACACTGTTTCATGCGTGAAGTGAAATAATAGTCAACGTTTCATAGGAATCATATGATATACCTAAATGCGTGGTGCCGGAAGATCGCAATATTCCAATAAACCAGACTCTTTCTTGTACAATACTGACGTTTCCAACTAATAATGCGCATGCTCGAAATATGAGAATCCATGAACAAATAGAATTTGGCTTCACTAGCATCAAAGATGCCGGCTCAGAGTTGTATAACTAATTCGGTGACAGTATAAACTGTGCTACTACGCATTAATTTTGATTGTTAGAATAGCCCTGTTGGGCTCCAAAAATACTTTTGTTATCCACATAAGTGGTCGTTAACGAGATAAGTTCCATTTCATATTGACGGCGTTAGCAAGTATTCCTAACTCAAAGATTCAGAAGTGAAGCTAATGGTAGGAAATATGCGATGGCGCCCTCTAGTAAGGAAAGGTTACTACAAAATACAAAAGCACGCAAGAGAATTTGAAATCGCTACAGAATTCAACCTCGGACCGATTACGCAGAGAAGTAAATATTCAGCAGTAACCAATATACTCGATCGCGCACCAAATAACCTGAACATGAAACGAACTCATACAAATACGAGGGTATATTAGTAAGTAGATGATCGGTATGTTAGGTATACAGTGATGGCCAAAGGTCTGGAATAAAATTCATATCTTTTGAGCAAGCAATGTTTTCAAAAACGCTGAAACACGGTAACTGATTTTGAGTTTTCCACATTTTACCCCAACTTTTTTTATCAAATGGAAACCTATGTCTTGCGGGGGCTCGCTGAAAAGCTCATAAAAAATGGCCGTACCAAGTAAACAAGTTTTATGTTTGCAATAACCAGAATTTTGGGACCTTATAAAATAAAAATTCGATTTGCTAATCATCCGTTTGAAAATGCCACTTTTCTAATATGCATTAACTATATTTTAAGTATAGGTTAGCTATATATTTGTAATAGCATTTATAACACGTTGATACTCTTATTTATTTTAGTTGATAAGCGATGCACCTTATTATTAAGATAACTTGGCTTGATTTGCATCATATTACCGTGGAACGGTCAACGAACCGATTTATATTTTTAAGAATTCTGTTAGCTTGCTAATACGCTGCATTTGACTTGTCAATCCATATTTTAATTTTGTTGGCATATTTTATAACCTTTTGGGAACCCCTCGGTTTCGGAGCATCAATTACCGGCTTCCATTTCTGAAGATCGTTTAATCGTTCTTGGACCTCTGCTTTAAATAATTTATCGCTTTATACGGCAGACTAGTTTTTGTGAGGTTTATGCCAAATAATCTATCCGTGTTTGTCGCTCTCGATTTAGATTTTGGAAGGTTTATCATTCCCGTAAGGGTATTTCCTAGCATTTCCTGAAAAATGTAATTTTAGCTCACTATTCGTGTCTTCCACCGTCATTTATCATCATAATAAACGAGAATTAAGGCGTTTATTGTCTTGGAATTATTCCCCGTGTCGAAATCACTCGATTTGTTTCAGTACATCCCTACTTCTTAATCGGAAATAAGCAAAGGCAAATTGACGGGGATATTATGTGGAATCTCTTTGTGTTTTGACACGACCGGTTAATCGGGATCTAGATACTGCTGTATTAGAGGCTTCACACGTTCGTCATACAAGACCGAGACCGTCGAAAATCTCATAGTTAGCCCTCACACACACACGATCGAGGGCTTCTTCCGGAGGGTACAACCTCGTTCTCAGAGGCCACGACCTGCCGCTAGAGTCACCCTGTTCTAGTGGGTTGGAAGCAGGCTTTACCAGCAGCACTTATCTCGATCCTAAGCTATCAAGACCTCGGCTAGATCCTCCCTCGGGGCCATCGAGAGCCAATTCCTAAGTGCCCGGCGCCTCCACCAGAGTTTGGCGACTGGATTTGGGTATTGCACTAGAATTCTTATGTTTATCCGTTTAATATAATCGCTCTTCGTTTTCTTTCATTAATATAAATCAAACATTGAACGCCGAGTTCTGAGGTAGCTCATTAACTTTATTGACATTTATTAACTGGCTTATCGGACCAGTTAATCTCATTCCTTTGAATTTTCTCTCATTTTAATAAAAGTCAAGCGCTGGCTCAATAATTTAATTTTTTTCATTCAATAGTCGAGTGATATAACTGCTCTGAATTGCATCTCTTTATAATATGAATCAAGCGACAGCCACGCTTTCAATAGTTTTATTCTAGTTCGGTTCTTTTATTAACTTATCAGTTTTTTTAATCTAATTATTGTGTCCGTTCATTGCGGCATATTATCATTGCTACACTCAAAATCAGTGCAGCTATTTGCGCACGCATACCTAGTTGTAATTAGCTTAGTTAACGTCAAGTGATCACTTTGATAAGTAGTATTTAGTGCATTTAGTAGTAAGGCATACAGAACCGAGTATTTCCAACCGAATTGGTCTCTGTACAATCTCCATATTGTACTCTGTTTATTTTATCAATTACTTTAACAGTCATTTAACATTCTTTTGTCTTTAACTAACCACATTTTAATTTAACTTTTTTTTCTCCAGATAGATTGTTGCTGTGTTTTCAAAAAAAAGAAAGACATTAGTAGCAAATATATCGTTCCTTAAATTTTTAGATTGTGTTTTCTTGATAGGTTATGTTAGTTGATTATAGAGCCACCATTATTCTTGTTTTTTTGATAGTTTGAAATTAAGTACTAAGTACCGGTTAAATTTATGAGCTGACCTAGCCATTCTGTACAACACCAGCAGAGCTTTTTTCGTTTAGCTGGCTAGAACGGGTGGCGCTCAAACGACCCCACGACAGAGGCCGGGCTTTGTAACACGATTCTCCGGGGCTGGGTTCATTTTTTTAAATTAATTGGGAAAAAAACCTTTGCTTATATTTTGGGTTCAATCAGAAAAACCTGTTACACCGTGGTCCCCCCATATGTTAAACACTTTTTTCGATATCTGTTATAATAAGGAAAATATTGACGAATTTATTTAACTGTGATATTTGAGAATTGTTTGAATCGTCCAATTTACTGAAATCTTTATAACCGTATATATTAATAGGGGATTAAGTTGACATATTTTAACATAAATATTGACGTTTCACGTTTTAGTGACATAACCATATTTCTTTCACGCGACCTGGTATAATAAAAAGGACAATGACTGTATAAAAAATGTCATATAAATTTGTCGGCATTGTTTCCTAGTTAACCTTAAAAACATTAATGAAGAATTATAAGGCAACAAAAGGGTTTGATCTTTCAACGTTTTCTCAAAAAAATTTGCTAAATTTGCAGTTATTTAGTTACAAAATAAGCATAAAGTATAATAATAATATAATACAGCGATACAGTCTATAAAAATCATATAGTACATTTTAGCGTCAATAGTCTAATTTTAAGTAAAATTATTTAATTTATTCTGACCTTACTTGTCACAAATACATCAAAACTAACTATAAACAATACCGACAAATTTATATGACATTTTTTATACATTTGTCACTGCTCTATCGACTTCCGATTTTTAATTATGATCAAATCTACACTTTTCCTTTTTATTTATACCAGGTCACGTGAAAGACAGAATATGGTTATGTCACTAAAACGTGAAGACAATATGTAAATATTTATGTTTATGCAAATTTAGTCGTCGATTCAACTTTCGGTTAGTTTCACTTATTCTCATATTATTTTAGTCATTTGAACCGATTCCGATACCTGATAATCAATTTTAATAGATTTGGTTAGTTTGGGTTAGTCGTCTAATCAACTCTCGGTTAGTTTCACTTAGTCTCACCTTATTTTAGTCATTTGAACCGATTCCGATACCTGATAATCAATTTTAATAGATTTGGTTAGTTTGGGTTAGTCGTCCAATCAACTCTCGGTTAGTTTCACTTAGTATCACCTTATTTTAGTCATTTGAACCGGTTCCGAAACGTTACAATAAATTTTGATAGATTTGGTTAGTTTGGGTTAGTAGTCCAATCAACTTTCGGTTAGTTTCACTTATTCTCAACTTATTTTAATCATTTGAAGCGGTTCCGATTCGTTATAATCAATTTTAATAAAATTGGTTAGCTTGGGTTAGTCGTCGATTCAACTTTCGGTTAGTTTCACTTAGTCTCAACCTATTTTAATCATTCGAAGCGGTTCCGATACGTTATAATCAATTTTAAAAGATTTGGTTAGTTTGGGTTAGTCGTCGATTCAACTTTCGGTTAGTTTCACTTATTCTTCACTCATTTTAGTCATTTAATGCGGTTCCGATACGTTATAATCAATTTTAATAAATGTATTTGGTTTGGGTTAGTCGTCCAATCAACTTTCGGTTAGTTTCACTTAGTCTCAACTTATTTTAGGCATCTGAAACGTTTCCAATACGTTATAATCAATTTTAGTAGATTTGGTTAGTTTGGCTTACTCGTCCAATCAACTTTTTTATCTCTGGACTAAACTAAACTGACAATCACGTGGAGATGACAGTTAACATGTTTACCTCCCACTCCACGATACACTAAAATCCCACTCTAAATTTTTGGGCGGGATTCACCAGAGAGAAATTAATAACTAAAGTGAGAGGGCTTATTGAATAGGGCATTTTGTAGATAGCGTTTATTTGCTACTGCGCAATTTAGACGCGCACGGCGTTTGAAACGGTGGCATTTGGAATTAATAGAGTAGAACGTCAATGTAATGCAAGCTGTCAGGGAAACGTCACGTCATCTTTTTCATTTATATATTGTGTTTGGCGTGTAGTTTTTGAGTTTCGTGTTTGTTAATAACCAGGCTTTTCACCCAAAAATAAAGAACAAGGTGTACTGCAAAAGTGAAGCAGTTTCGTTCAAGTGGCAAGTGGTTAAGACATCCATCTGCTGAGTCATCGGTGTATCCGTGGCCGTGCAGCGGTCGAAAAATTGGAAGCCGGCTATCCGAATTCACATTAGCATTGGAAGTCTAAGTTTATTTATCTTAAGGTATGATTAATACACATTTAAATAATGGTTTATTATTTCTAACAAATAATAAAACATTTTTTGATCAAGTTGCATGAAAATCATGAATGTACCTATTTGTAATAATAATTATTTTCTTCTGGGATTAACTGCTGCTGGATTGTTACGGTACGAGAGTATTTGAAATAAAAGGGTAGCTCGAGTATAAATATTAAAATTATGAAAATTGTTAAGAATTTAATTTTCTTATGTTTGGAAATATAAAGATATTATGTATTATTTTATATTATTTATTTGTTAGTGGTTTAATTTATAAATTATTATAGTTCCCATGTTAACATTGGCTGTTTTTTTCCGGATTCCGTGTTTAAGTTAGGCAAGCAAAGGCAAAGGTTGGCCTACTTATTTATGTACTATTATCTATATACTTAGTTGACTTTTAAATTAAGTGTGCAAGAGTTTAACTATTTTTGCCTATAAAGAATATGTATTTTTTATATTATTTGTTAGTGGTTTCACTAATAATTTAAATTTCCTATAGTAGGCTGTTTTTTCTATCTACAGAGTTTACTTTTGATGTAAGAGTTTATTCCTGTTGTTAAAATGTAAAGAATAATAAATTATCGTTCGTTTGGTTTAAATTGTCTTGTTTTATTTTCACCTGCTCAATAAATTTAAAAAGTTTAAATATTTTCCATGGATGGTCTAAATGTGACCTACTATACCGACCATGCGATGTGGGTATAAATACCTACTTTATCGGCCGTGGGCACATAGTTTGTTTTAGATGCCCACAGTGGCGCCACCGTAACAGGGTCCGCAAAGAATAACGTACATCTGGCTCTCTCACTTTAGTTATTAATTTCTCTCTGGGATTCACGTTGTCGCTTCCCTGCGGTTGTTATTTTCGGCCTAGGCCCTAGACTCCTAGACTAGTGCTACTACGCATTAATTTTGATTGTTAGAATAGCCCTCTCGGGCTCCAAAAATATTTCAGGAGTTGTCCCCTCAAGATAAGTTTTTGGAGGACGTTAGCAAGTATTCCTAAATCAAAGATTCAGCAGTGAAGCTAATGGTAGGAACTATACGATGGCGCCCTCTAGTAAGTAAAGGTTACTACAAAATACAAAAGCACGCAAAACAATTTGAAATCGTTACAGAATTCAAACTTGGACCGATTACGCAGAGAAGCAAATACCCAACAGTAACCAATATGCTAGATCGCACAGCAAATTACCTGAACCTGAAACGAACTCATACAAATACGAGGGTATGATGGGCATGTTACTTATACAGTATACAGGGATGGCCAAAGGTCTGGAATAAAATTCATAACTTTTGAGCAAACAATGTTTTCGAAAATGCTGAAACACAATAACTGATTTTGAGTTTTTCACATTTTTCGGTGAAATAATTTTTTTTCCCAATCGCCTAACCCCCAGTTACCCCAACTACCCCAACTTTTTTTTTTAAATGAAAACCTATGTCTTGTGGGGGCTCGTTGAAAAGCTCATGAAAAATGGCCATACCAAGTAAACAAGTTTTATGTTTGCAATAACCAGGATTTTGGGACCTTATAAAATAACTACAGTAGTGAGAGACTATTGGGAGAAACTAATAACAGATAAAGAATTTGAACCATTATTATTGCTGCTAGAGCAAAAAATAAGGTATTAGTGTGTCTTTTTTCATCTACCAGGCTGTTCAGCCTAATTGTTTACTTTAGTTGTAAATCGGAAGTCTGAATATTAGTATCATGTCAAAAACCAAAATTTTAAAATCACAATGGTATTGTCGGAAAGGCAGCTTATAGAAATTTTGATACTACATGTGTGGATGTGGAGATAAAATATGAAGTCAACGTGATGTGTGTGATTTATTTAAAGCAAAATACCCCTAAAACCAAATTTCACAAGGGACAGTTAGTAAAATATTTCACAAATTTGAGGATTACGGACTGTGGCTTTGGATTAGTTTGGGTTAGCATTAGAAATTGCTGAAAATCCTCATACTTCAACGGTTTCATTGGCCCATAGTCAGGATATTCCTCGAACTGCAATTCGAAAGTTTTTAGAAATAGAGAATTCACACTGGATATCAGAAGCGCATACGCAGCGTCCTCAAAAAGTTAATGTATGGGCAGGCATTATCAATACAGTAGAATTTTAGGTCCATTTTTTTTGAAGAAAATGATTTTTTTTTATTTAACCAAAAAATTTGAAAAACTCAAAATCAGTTAACGTCTTTCAGCGTTTTATGAAAACATTGCTTGCTCAAAAATATGAATTTTATTTCGGACCTTTGGCCATCCCTGTATATATTAACAACTAAACATATCGAGGCCGCCAGTACATGCCGCCCACGTGCAAATTTATTTGTGCCATTCCCCTATGATAAAAATTCCTAAGAGGGCTTACGGTAAACATTTTAAGTTTCTTTACAGTCATACGGCACTATGCTACTTCTGATTGATGGAATAACGTCTTTTTCACTTTGTCTAGGGTCCAGTTAATTTGTTCCAACAGACCTAGTAGTGTAGTGGTCAGATTCTGCGTTCGGTTCCCGTCGGTGTTTTTTTATTTATTGAAGTGGATACTTCTTTGGCTGCATGAGAGAGATTTTTCAAGGTCGCGCCACGACCGCTTTGAAATTTTCGTCTCGCAATCGAGATAAAGTATAGAGAGACAATTTACATGACTCCCTTTTTCTTTATCGATCTCTTTCTCACTTATGAAGTCGGTAAAGAAGTATTCACTTCTATCACGTGTACTGTGTTACACGCGACTTTTTTAAGGTTATGTTTGTTTCTTTTTGTAAATTTGGGTTAGTTTGAGTTAGCTTTATTTGGTTGCGCCCCGAAACGAGCGGAGGGCCATGAGTAGGCAATTTCATAAATAGTTGTACCCCGCAGCAGACGGCATCAATTATCAGTTAACCGTATGTAATCAAGCTCTGACAAACTTATATGGTGCTTATACCTAGTCCGCCAGTAAACCGAGCCCATCTAGAGAGAAAAGGGTGCACGTATCTGGTCCGCTAGTAAGCCGAGCCATTACACCTACATTCTCAGAATACACACATTAATAGTAAAATAGTCTCTTACACTCTTCATGTCAAAGTATCGAATAGAACCCCTTAGCAACTCAGTAGCTATAATAGTTGCTAGAGGCGGCAATACAACGCATTAGATAGATAAGAAAGTTCATGCGATATTTTTATGAGTTTATGCGGTATTTTTATGAACATCTTTCATTTATATTTTTTGCCTGTTTAGTAAGTTAGTAAATAAAATAGTGTTTTGAATGTAGTTTTGATAATTAACCTTTTCTGATCCGATACGATTTTACTAAAATTAACCTCAGTTAACTATATTCAGTAACGTACTTGTAATGCAAAGTTTTAATATAAATGTGACACCTAAAAAGCAATACAGATAAAAGAATCAGCAAAAAATAAAAACGTTTGTAAGAAAGTTATCTTTTAAAGGAAACGTGAATGATTTTTGTAAAACAGCTTACATTACACGCAGAAGGCGGCGGGGTTCACGTTTGCTCACATTTCTTTTTGGAAAATTCGAAGAAACTATCGACGACACTGGCCTTAAAAAAATGTCGCAATATGGTCCATTACTTCAGAAATAACAAAGTTTCAAATTTGCAGCTAAAACTAGGTGCGACACTTTTTATGGAACTGAGTGTATTTAAAACTTTCCTCCATATTTTATGCTTCCCTCGATATGGGGATAAAGCTCATAGCTCCTTGTTATATCTAAAAATAGGAATTTCGAGAATTGTGGCCTAGTTTAACTAATTATGCAATAAACACTATTAATGTATAACTACCTCTATATCGATTAAATTGCAGCTAAATGCATAGCAATTAAAATTCATTAATTAATAATTAAGGAAAACATTTAATTCTTGGCATGAACGATTATTTCCTCGGTTATATTTGCAAGTTATGTAAAATGAATTATTTGAATAGGAGTCACATGTAATTTATTATTGATTTCCATGAAGAATATATTTTGTTGACAACTTCGAAATACTTAAATTCTGTTAGATTTACTCCTCTTCTAACTCGTTCGATTCCCGACATCAGTATTTTCAGTGAACTAGCCAAACACATATAATCTGCAGGTAATAACTCAACAATGACTATCACACCAATTACAGTTATTAATGCAATATATTACAACAAACAGTCAGTAGTAACTTACACACAGAATAGCAGATACGGAATGTACGATTACATACAATGTTTGCCAATCATACTATTTACGTAAAATCTGATTGGGTTAGTCATTACGGACAGCTAGATCCTAAAATACTGGTTAGTATGAACATTTACTCAAAATGTAAACTAAATGATATTCTATATTTTGTTGAACGCTACATGATTCACTAAATACCAACCAAGGAGAAGGATCTTGCATTGAAAGCGGAGGACATCGTATGTCCAAAAACTTCACGAATAGTATTAAGCTTCACCAATACATTACTCATCGTAATTTTGACAGATAAATAGAACCCAGCTAATACGCATTTCTGGGAATAAAATGAATGTAGCTAAATCGGTTTTAATAATGTAACTTTCAGTTTTTTAAAGCATTGTTTCCAGAACCTCGTAAAAAAATGAAAATGAAAATCCTAGGATAGTTTGTTTACAGTGATATTTAGGCGCAAATTATGATATTTTACTAAATACCTGAATGCAAAGAGGTTTTTACAGGAGGAAGACAACTATTACGATGTCAACTTTGCAATATATATACATAAATACGGCAGATGGAAATATTAATGTTATACGTATAGAAAAACACTGTTTGGTAAACCACATAGTTTCTACATCATTTTTGGACAGCACTTATTATGTTCGTTCCTTAGGTACTTGCTATCTGCGAATGGGCCATGTAGTTCAAAGTTATAGAGCTCCTTTCTAGATTTTAAAATGTGCTTCCCTTATATGGATTTTCTCGAAACTTGGCTCGATATGAGCGAAAAAAATACGTTCCACTTGTAACGCACCATTATTCTTAACTTTTACCCCAAAATTTAGATAAGTCTCTATGTAAAACACATCCGTAGAATTATTTCTGTATTGCTTTCTTAATAGGCATAAAATGGTCATCATCTTTTGACTTCGATATAATGTCACGTAATTAAAAATATATCTACACTATCCCCCCTCTGATTTGGCCAAATTTTTGTGGGCATGTTACCCACCTAGAGTGTAGTCAAAAGCTAAAATATTAGGTCCCGCAAAAATTTATCGGCTATCCTGTATCCATTTTTCGTTTTTTTTTTTCACATTTTTTACCTATATTTGGGTATTTTCGATTACGCAGAGGTGTTTTGTACTAAATAGCTGAAAATCAGTTATCTAGTGTAAAATTGACCAAGTAACAAGAATATGGCCACAGATTTGACCTACGACAAATAACTCCAAAAATATTGGCCAAAAACTCTCAAAATTTACCAGAAAAGTCCCAAATCTTGGGGAAATGTTCAAAAAATATTTTCTTCGACTATACGAGGTCATAATGAGCACACACCCAGGGCGAACCGTTTAGAAATTGCGCGGCTTCAAAGTTGGAGGTTTTTGTTTTCTTTGAAAAGTCGAAATTTTTGATCTCGTGAAACAATGTCTGACCTATAGGCCTATTTTGCGGTGTACTTGGACTTCCTGGAGCGCTCGGTGCGGGCAGCGAGAGGCGACAGAAAGTTACAAACGTGAGCTTAGCCGGAGCGCCAGGAGGGTTCAGGGTAAGCAAACTTGCCAAGCATGCGCGTTGGATAATTTGCCTACCCGGGGGCTTATTTGTATCGAGCATACGAGATTCCGAATTTTTATAGCGCGACCATAATATAAATGTGCAGGCTTTTCATATGTTGGGTAAGTTTTGGTTGGTTACGCCAACCGCGCAGCGAAAGGTTTAAATATTAGGAGAAAGATAACGGGGGTATTCTAGCTAACAATTATATTATAACATTTAAATTAAAATCATGCTATAACGGTTTACTGGATGCTCGATACAAAAATGCTATCCGGGGGCTTCGCCTGCTCGCGTCCGGCGCTGTCCTGTGCGTACGGGCCAGGTCCTTCCCCTCTCTTCCCTTGAGCCTCACCTGCCCTACCGTCTCTCCCATCCAGTCTCCTCTTACTGGTCGACCAGTATGATGAGCATTAAAAGATCCTTTACACAAATAGTGCACTATATAAAAATCGGCCTCTCCTATTGGTCGATCCGCACGGCCCTCCGCTCGCTTCGCACGCTACGGGGGCTCAAGAAAGGGAAATTAGCCAGGTACTAACCCAAACTAACCCCAGACATATCCAAAATCAAGAAAAAAACTGTTTAGAAACATAATCTTAAAAAAATAATAAAAAAAGCAACGGGGTTTGAACCCGAGCCGTCCAGGTGAGACCCAGCTGTGTAAACCCCTACATCACGAGAGCTCTTGACAGAAATTGATTGCATCACGAAGACATATTGTAATACGAGATGGATCGACTAATAGGAGAGGTCGATTTTTACATAGTGCACTATCTGTGTAAAGGATCTTAAAACGCGTATGATGAGCCTTCTTTAAATGATGCTTTCACCAAGGCCCCCATATTATCCGAAACTTTGAGTGTTTTCAGTGGAATGTATGTTGTTGTTCGGCTGGCAAAAAACAGATCCATTATAGTGGCCACTGACATCTACAGCGACGAATCAGAAGTGGATGTGTCACTTCTTCTTCTTTTTCTTCTTCTTCTTCTTCTTCAAGTGACGTGTTCTCCTAGAACATTGGCGATCAGTCGCATGCTCTTCACTTTGTCCACAGCCGACCTAAAGAGTGTCATGGTGTTTACTCCATACCATTGGCGAATACTCTTGAGCCAAGATGTTCTTCGGCGACCAGGACCACGCTTTCCCTCTATTTTTCCTTGAATAATAATGTGGAGCCATTCATATTTCAGATTTCTCATTACATTACGTGAGCAAAGTACTCCAGCTTTCTTCTTTTTATGGTATTAAGTACCTCTCTTTGTTTATTCATACACTGTAGAACCGCTGTCCTGCCACGAACCTGTCCATTCACGATATCCTCAACATTCGTCGGTAAGTCCACATTTCGAAAGCCTCAATCCTCTTGCACATTGTTTTAGTGAGGGCCCATGCTTCCATCCCATAGAACAATATGCTAAAGACATAGCAACGTAATAGGCGTATTCTTAAGGGAATTCTATGAGCTCTGTCGGTAAGTACTTTTTGCATGTTCTTGAGAGATGTTCGTGCCTGTTCTATTCTGCTTTTGATATCTTGGGTTAAGTCCCATTTTCCATTCATCCAGCAGCCTAGATATTTGTATTTTTGTACTCTCTCCACTATTTCTCCATTTGATATCTGTTAAGTTGTCGGCTGTATTTTTGTTTTTGCTGACAACTATCCATTTGGTCTTCTTTATATTTAATCGTAGACCCATTTGTTGGCTATGGTCTGTAACCGCTGTTAAGAGTGCCTGTAAATCATCTTTATCTGTTGCTAGTAAGACCGTGTCGTCCGCATACCTTAGATTGTTGATGACTATTCTGTCTTCGACGGCTTCTCTGAAAATTTTTTCTGCATATAAATTAAACAGAAGGGGCACACAGCCTGGTCGGACTTCTGTCATAACAGGTACTTCGTCAGATGTCTGGCCCTTAATTCTAATGTCAGCTGTCTGATTCCAATACAAGTTGGCAATTACCCTATTGTCTCGTCCGTCCAATATAGCTATTAACTTGTCGTGTTGAACAGTGTCGAATGCCTTCTCGTAATCTACGAAGCAAACATATACATCGACGTTTACATCTCGACATCATTGTATATTTAGAACCTGGACGCTAAACAGCGCCTCCCTTGTACCGAAACCGCTTTTTAAAGCAAATTGAGACTTGCCAATATTTTCTTCGCATTTGGTGTATATTCTGGAATGAACGTTTTTCAGGAACAACTTTAATACATGGTTTATTAAGCTGATCGGTCTATAATCTCTACAATACTTGCAGTTAGCCTTCTTTGGTATAGCAACGAATGTTGACCTGAGCCAGTCTTTAGCAATTACTCAGGTCTTGTATATGCAGCTGAGCAAGCTTAATGGAAGTGCAAGGGCCTTGTCTTCTTCCAATATTTTTAAAACCTCTATTTGTGTTCCATCTGGTCCTGGTGCCTTTTCGTTTTTTGCACTTGATATAGCATGTAAGAGTTCTGCCTTAGTGATATCTAACCCGTCATCCAGAGTAATATTATGCGAAAAACTTTACCGTCTACAAAGAGATTTTGAATATATTTTTTCCATTCCTGTAGTTGTTCTTCCGTGCTACTAAGAATTTGTTGTTGCTCGTTCATGAGAGTGCTGTTGTTGCTCTTTTTATATTGACCAGTTGTCTGTTTGATTTTCTTGTACATATTAAAGGAGCTGCTCTATTTCATTGCACTGCCCCGTCAACCACTCTTCCTTTGTTTGTCTAATCTTAGTCCTAATTTCCTGTTGCACCTCTTTGTATCTGTCAGGGTCTTTATTTTCATATGAGCTACCGGCGGTCCATTTATTTCAGGATGACATCGGTAATCCAAGCTTTGTGTTCGGTTCTGTTGCTTTTCAGCTTAGCTTGACTAACTTCTACTACGGATGTTTTAATCTGTCTCCACGTGTTTTCGATATTATCTTCGTTAATTGTTTGATTAATGCTACCCAATCTGAAATTAAATTCTTCTTGCACTTCTGTTCTTATTGCTGGATCTAAAAGCTTTCTTGTATCTATACACTGTAGCTTTTTGTACTTTTTCAGTTTCAGTTTCAATGTAGCGGCCAATAATGAGTGGTCCGTGAAAACATCTCCACCAGGATAAGTCTTAGTGAATCTTCTGTTATAATTCTATTATAATAAAATCTATTTGATTGCGTACATTTCTATCTGCATTGGAAATTCACGTATATAGACGCCTTGGAGGTTGTTTAAAATGCGTATTGGCTATAATTAAGTCATTTTCTTGGGACAATTGTATTCATAGATCTCCTCGCTCATAATCTCCCACGATATCCTCTCTCCCTTTACCTACTTTTGCATTAAGATCGCCCATGATTATAATAACTTCCGAGGATTTGGTCCATTTCAGTGCTCATTTAATGTCGTCGTAAAAAACTTCCACTTCATCGTCAGAACTATCACACATGGTAGCATAAACCTGTATAAGATTACTTGCTATCGGCGCTGTATTAAGCTGTAACATATACACTCT
>JAEQML010070968.1:0-16436 GCA_016904865.1 Pissodes strobi | reverse complement strand
GCTTTTATAAGAAGTCCTTTTGGATTAAATTTTGCATGGAATACAAAATGTTTCATTTGGTATGATTCATACATGCACACAGCCACCACTCTTCACTTAGTTTGATATAGTGAAGAGTAGTGAAGGGACTATTCGAATACAAATAATCGAAGTATTCGATTCTGGCTTGCATTCGATTGCATTCGATTCTCAACGAAGAATTCGAATACCAGAAATATTCGAATGCGCTAACAACGAATTAATCGTCCCTCGAATGCAGGTTGAATCGAAATGCGATCATAATATAACTTGTTCGATTATGCTGGTCTGCCGTCTGAGCAACAAATAATAGCGGGCTTTGTTTTGTATTATGGTAAACAATAATCGAAAACGCTGTACTATAAAAAGTATAAAATAGAGTAGTTTAATTACTGTGGTAAAGGAGTTTTGGGAAATCAAATTTAAATTATTAAAAAGTGATGATTTTACTAAATCTATAATAAACTTTTACATAATATCTAAACAAAACAACTTTTAACCAATATTTTATTTTTTAATCGTAAATTCTTTCGCTAATCTTTGTATAATATTTTGCTCTTATGCTTAAATGTATCAAGAATGAAGACCCCAAGATCAAACAATCGAGAATCAGACACTTTCTAAATTTGATTTCGAGAAGTCACTCGAAATCTCGAGAGGTTGAATCGCTAATTGAAACATTGGGATATCGCGACTAATCCAAATAATTCGATTCTTTGTATTCGAATAATCATTCGATTCTCAAAAGTATTCGAATGCAAGATATTCGATTCTAAAAATCATCCGATTTTCCCTTCACTAGTGAAGAGACAAGCGCGCGTAGTGCGCTTGTTTGCGCGCTTATTTCCTTACTTTGGTTAATTTAGGGTTAGTCTGGGTTAGTTTTGGTTTGTTTGGGTTGGCTGTGGTTAGTTTAGGTTGGTTTTGGTTACTTTGGGTGAGTGTTGGTTAGTTTGGGTTAGTTTAGGTTAGCTGTAGTTTGGTAGGCTCCTATTCTACTTTTTGAAACATGTGGGATGATTTTTCAACTTTTGGTGTCAAAAGTGCTTTGCGCAATATGTAACGTGTCACAAAACACTTCTGTCTAATACACGTTACACTAAAATAAATTGCAAAATTCGAAAAGGGCGCTAAGTAAAAATTTACCCTTTTCTACTTTATCTGCAAGGTTAATTTGGGTTAGTTTTGTCTAGTTGAGCCCCCGGAGCGAGCGAAGAACGAAATATTAGAACAACACTGGGCTGCTGCCAAATGCGTAGATCCGAAGGTCGAAAATTTGATATAGGTAGATGTGAGTGTTCCGAAAGTTTCATATATTTTAGGTTAGAAATGTTACTATTTTTTAATAAAAAAGATCCTCCGTCCGCACTTTTTTATAAAGAATCACTCTCTCTAACATAGAAAATGTTCTTATTTTTACCAAAAACTTCTTAATTTGTGTGACGCTAAAGTGTTATGGACCCGACCTACGCATAGGTAATTGCAACTTTTCTTCATTTCAATTTGACATCATTAATTTAACTTTATTCACTCTTAATTTATTCTAATCTGAAGTGCCGGGAACTAAAATTAGAAGAAAAAAAGGAGTGTGGCAATGAACTAACCAAAACCAAACCAAGACATGTCAAAAACCTAAAAATGCTTGCATTCACGCACTGAACAACCAACAGTATCGCATATATCATCAAGAACGCATCATGCAAACTATCCCGTAAATGCAGTATTTTCAATTAAATCTCATCGGGAAACAGAAGTGAGATAAAAACAGAGTATATGACTTAGTTGTCCGTGGTATTCCGAGCAACGTTGACAACACTAATCTTTGGGTATTTTATACTAAACTTATACATTGCTTAATAGAACGTTCGCGGACGTTACACGCAATCATCACAAAATCGTTTCACGAGTACTGGGATGAATTATTTGGGAAAAAATGAATAACAGTTTCCTAACTTACGAATACGTCCACTTGGAAATGGTTTTCGGAATGCGACAATGCTCAATGAATATGAATTCAAAATATCAAAGGAAAACTGCCGGCTGACCGCTCTTATTGTTTATATTCTTTTGATTTGAGTCCCTTCAGTTTCACTAAAGAGCTTCAAGTCATATATAAAAGCTTTGTTATTGAAGCCCGTTTTATTAAACGCCAGTTTGATTCAAGCGCATCAAGATCGATAATGTAACATTTAAAACAAAAAATAGTAATAACTATTTATATTAAGCAAGTTTCTAAGTCAAGTATTAGAATATATTGCCATACTGCTATATTATTTGCTGAATATTGTGAGAGCTATAAGCTCCTAATTAGCTTGCGCCCACCTGCGTGCATGTCGATATCTATAATATATTCGGGCTGTTGAGAGCATCTGGCCACACGTGTCCTGGCTCTAAATTAGTACGATGATGGGTGAAATGTGATTTGAATACCTTTAATTTTCTTTGTATATTTGTCCCATCTTTATATTTACAGCACATATATACAGTGCACGGGCAGATTGAACATTGAATGGCTCGATTTGTAAAAGGCAATGACGAAAAAGAGCTGCCACCAGAGACAGAGCGCGCCAATAACCTAAATTTCTCGCTATGTATGTCCAACATCTCACTGATCTCTATCTAAATATTGTTTTTTAATAAGCAAACTTTTTAAGCACTTCGAATAACTCCTTTTTGTATAGTTTTCATGAAAATATATATCATTATCTTTCATTCTTTCTTCTTCGTCACCACGGTCTGACTTGCTGACAATTCCAGCATCACCTATTTTTTTGCGTTCTAAAATGGGCTTTCGAGTAATTTTCCACACCGTTTCCTTGTAAGTAGAGCTATTTCCCTTACAGCTATTTTTACACACAAATTACCGCGCTCCGTTAAGTTTAGAAACACGATCTTAATAAGTTCTTTAGCATCTGTTGATAGGTGTACTTTTCAATTTATTTCACTTGCACAAATCTCACTAGATCTTCAAGGACGCCACATTTCTAAATAATGATTATTAAATACGGCAGCAATTGAAATTCGAAATAACCGCATGCACTATGATTAAAGACCATCGACGTATGTCATTGCTAAAGACACAATTTAAACTAGCTATTTAGGTTCATTCCAAATATAATATCCAACATTTTTTCTGAATTTGCGAAGTAATGTGGGCGTGTGGGGACAAGTAGTGTCATCACTACGTCCCGTAAATTTATATCTGCCCAACATTTTTTTGTCAGTTTTTAATATTTTTAATACACTTTCTATAGGTTTTTGTTATATGAAAAGCTTACATGTGGCATTTTATCGATTATTGTGTTTAGTTTATAAACTTCTTGGTAAATTAAGCATGATAGCTTTCGCTTTCAACTTGGTCCAGTGCACCTCTTAATACAGGCAATGTAATTTAGCCCTGAGGTTTCTAACTAACTACCGGAGGGATCTCTCTCTTTTCCGAGTAGATATTATTTACGGTATAGCCCCTAGAACGATTCGATAAATATTACTAGTGAATTCAATCCAGTGAAAGTGTACCTCTACGTAACGTCATCTTTCAGCTCATCTAAGACATTAGTTAACTACTCGATGTTCCACGAAGTCTTTTCAAAAAACATTTATTTCAAAATTAATTAATTATTATACAATGTTAACGCTTAGGTAATTATCAACTGACTAACTCGTCTGCTGCAATAATTGTTATAATATAAAATAAAAGCAATGTCAGCAGAATTAGTCTCTATCTCGTGGTAGTGGTTACATAACTCATTAATCAAATTAGCTTTGAAGAAATAGATATGCGCATCACGATTTTCAGGCATTTTAATTTATTCTAATTTCTAGATATACAAGTTATTTTGCAATTGTTAAATTTCCTTCTACACTTAGAGCACTCAAACGATCGCAGGAGGGCAACGTAGGTTGCTTAACGTGACACGTAAAGTGACCATTCTTCATTGGTCGAAGCTTACTTGGAACCAAGAATAATAACCTAGAGAAGCATGGTTACTTCCCATAAGAGCCTATGTTAACTTACTATCGCCCCCTGCTCCGCGGTCTACTCACCGTTACGCCGAGTCCTAATTGGTAAATAATTTGGATCGCGCGAGCGAGCGAGCGACGTGATGATAAATAAAACGCACTTGGTGCAACTATGGTGGTCAAGTAGATCCAATCGCGCGACGCAATCGCGTGATCGCACTTGTTTGTTTTTCAAATCAGTTTGATTTTCGTCGTCGAATCGCGCGATTGCTTGTGTTGAGATTCCAAAAGTTTCTGTTCGTGGTAGCATGATTTCACTCTTCTCGAATACTTTCAATAATACAATCAAAAGTCTCAACTCTCATTCTTGTGTAGCCCTATCACAGCTTACCAAACAATCAGCTATCCAACTCTTAAAATTTGAACGCGCATTTCCGCGCGCAGGCCGCCATTCTGGGTTAAAATCTATCAAATTCGACAGTGTTGGCTCGTCGCTCGTGGTCGTGTCAGATGAGTTGTTTGTGTTAGCCAGTGTCGTAGTTTCAGTTTACGTATATATATTTTCTAGTTACAGTAATTAACAGTGTACATACGTTCTTGAACAAACTACTTATTTTATAATATCTGTGCTTGTATATAATAGAAATGGATAAACCGCGAGGTGGACACGTTTCTGCCGCTAAAAACTGCAGTGCGAAAAGTTATGAATCTAACAAGAAAATAAGTTTTTTTAGATTTCCCAAAGATGCCATTAGGTAAGTTTTGTTGACAAGCATCTTAAAAATGATGTAATTTTGTAGCCTAGAAATATATTTCATTAATGTAAGATAGCTGTTTTTACTGGAATGTATGTAATTTTGAATGTAATACTTCTTACTATGACATTGTTTATCCTAAAATGAAGATTATGTTACAAATTACCTTAAACAAATTAATTGTTTTAGTAGTTAATTGTGTTTTTAGAGGGTAAAGTAACGGATTGCCGCTTGAGAAAGAATATTACTGCGGGGCGCGTTAACCTTTCGAAAATGGCAATCTTACTTCGCGCTCAAAAAATATGCAGAACTTTTTCTATAGCCGCATTTTTTTAAATTAAATGCACATTTTTCTCTCTACTTATTCTGAAATTTGCAAATGACATGTCATTTTTCGCATAATTTTTTCGGGCATATTTAGGGCAGGAGTGCCAGCATCCAAATGCACGACTGTCATTTATTTATACTATTGGTTGCCATCACTATCCATAGCACACTCGACGGAAAAAGTGAGAATTTTCTTTTCCATATACGCTTTAGAGCAAAAACATTTAACCTAAAGAGACCCGACAACTCATTCATAAAAATCCGAAATCT
Organism: Pissodes strobi; assembly: GCA_016904865.1. Classification (NCBI taxonomy): domain Eukaryota; kingdom Metazoa; phylum Arthropoda; class Insecta; order Coleoptera; family Curculionidae; genus Pissodes; species Pissodes strobi. Next base: position 11,103 of record JAEQML010070968.1, on the reverse strand, counting down.
TGCAAAAATATCAACAAAACGATTGTCCCGCCTCCTTATATTTTTATGAATCGTGTACAAACTTTTGTCAAACTTCGTCCCCACTACTAAATGTAGTATTGCCCGCCCCCGCCTGAACGAAAGCAAGGACAGTTCATAGACGTAGACTTTGAAAATGTGAGTCCATCATAATAATAATTTCAATAAAGTAAATACGTTTAATATGAAATGATGGTATTTAGTCGGGTGCATTATTTAAAATATATTTATGTTTTATTTATAGTGAGTGGGTTAGATTGCGTTAGTTTGGGTTAGATATGGGTTCTGAAGGTTAGTTAACACAAAATAGTTATTTTGCTGTGTCACGAAATTTTTCCGTGTCCTTGCAAAACCATTGCCATGAAACCAAAGAAGTATTCACTTCAAAAATGATTTAATAGAGGTTGGTAAATGACTGCAAACATATCAGATTATCCATTAATATCACATACATAGGTAAGTATTATAAAATATTAATTAATCACATCACAAAATGGTGCCCACTGTACTACTGTGTTTCATTTACTTTTACTTACTTGTGGAAACTCAGGTTCGGAAGATAATAGCTGGAGATTTTGCATACCTCACACCGCAAGACCATCGTTACTTTGATATAAAGTTTATAAAAAATATTTATAGGAAATCACTCACGAAATACAAAAAAGCTATACGTCGCGTCGCGTCGCACAAATTCAGGCTTTAAAACGTCCATTTGAAACCAAACAAAACTTGGCGAAGAGTGCTATTTTGCACGTTTTTTAATGAAAAACATTAATTTATTCAAGTCGCGATCAAAAGTTGGACGGCCATCTTGTCACTTTTGACGTCTGTATTATTAGGAATCCCATTCAAAAAGGTGTCGAAATTTTTGCTAGTGAGCTTTGACATTGCACAATTTTGTTAATATCATAGCAACCAGTCATCGAAAAGACTTCTTTATGATACCAAAATAGAAATAGTATATTGTGCAACAAGTGCTGATCATAAGTCTTTTCACACGAATGAGACAGTTTGGTGACACGAGCCGTAAGCGAGTGTCATAAAGTCTCATGAGTGTAAAATGTCTTTTCAGCACGTGTAGCACACTATACTTTTTCTACGACTGCTACATACAGGGAGGGTGCCCCACTGGGAGTGTGGTAGAAAATTACATGTTATATGGGAAACATTTTTATTATTGATTTATCAGAACATTTTATTCCTAATGAAAGAAGCTACGTGAGTAAGAGATTCTCGCTAAACTATAACTAGGGGCACAGTCCTAAAATGTGGCCACCGGAGTGGGGGTCCCTATTTTCCAAATATTTTGAAAAAGAGGCTCCGAGGGCGAAACCCTAAAATGGGGCCTCAGGGGGCGAAACCCTAGAATGGGGCCTATGGTACGGCAGTCCCATTTTTTACAGATTTAGCAATGGAGCCCCCGGGGGCGAAGCCCTAAAATGGGGCCCCAAGTCTTAAAAGGGGGCCCCTGGTATAAGAGTTCCATTTTCTAAAGTTTTGCAAAAAGGGGCTCCCGGGGGGTGAAGCCCTATAATTGGGCCCCCTTTTTTAGAGATCTGGTAATGGGACCTTTGAGGGCGAAGCTCTAGAACGGAGACGACGCCCTTTAATCTAAATACCCGAATAAGCGTGTGAAAAGTATAATTTGCACACGCCGTGTGCAAAGTATACTTTTCACACGATGTTTGAAATGTCTAGTTTTCCAGAGCAGTTGTTAGTGCATTTTTGTCTATTTTCAGGGCAGTCGTAGAAAAAAGTATATTCAACTTACATTTGCAATGAATGGTCATTGCATAATATACTATTCAGCAGCTAATAATGAAATAAAATTTCCGAAAACTTATTTCCTGAATAATTTCAAATTTGAACACTAAATTTATGAGATACCAAAAATACGCAATTTTATCCCGATTTAAACGTTTTGGTGACACATAGGGTTTTTCTGCTCTCAATGGTTAAACGAAAAATGAAATCATACCACTGCTAGCCTAAAAATAAATTGCTTATCTTTATTTTTGAGACAAATAAAAAGGAACTGAAGCGTACAAATTTTATTTAAAAACATATAAATATGACAAATATTATCTGGTTAATGACATATTCAAAAAGTAGCTTAATGACTATTTTCTTCTATTAAATACCTATTAAAAATATATTTTCATTTCATTATAAATGCTGAATCTCCTAAATAAACTGGTATATCTAGAAAAAAAGATTAAATCTAGAGTATTGGCAATTGTAATTGGTTTATTTAGATCTGCTAAACCAGTAAATTGTTAGGGCATTTCTATAAAGCTATTGTATTAATAAGTACCCGTATTAGGTAGGCATATAATATAACTAAAGTAGATAAACATATTTACAGCAGTGCCTTCGCTGGTTTTGAAACGTTACCAAGTTAGTATATTTACTTCGAATGGGGAAGAGCCGTCGGTCGTCGACCTCCAATGCTCTCAATCTATTGGTGCAGTTACTTTACTACGTGCATACTATAAATATTTTGGGGGTAAAACAAGGCGGAACTAAGGGAAGCGGCATTGTCAGATTGACATGTAAGAACTTCAGAACCGGTTTTTGATGAATCAAAAATGGGGAAAATAAGTATTTAGTGTTATAATTTAATATGAAAAAAGTATGTACAGTAACTCGTAAACTTAAAATTTGGCAACGCTACATCTATCGACCATAGAATGTGCCTCAATGTTGGGGGAAAACAAAGAACCATTTGTCCCGTCTCTTCAGGTTAAATGTCTTTGCTTTAGAGCATAAAATAAGGATGCCCCGGCGTTCGTCGATTTTGCGATTTCATTTGAAATTACTAATTAGTTATTTTGCGCACGGCTGTAGAAAAAACAATTATTGTACAGGGTGGCCCGTTTAAGAGGGGCCAATAACTTGGGGTTGCACAAAAAAATTATTACAAAAGTTGTTCCTAGTAAAATAATCTTTATTTTTTTTATATTTTTTAATCGACACTTTATTATATACAGGGTAATCAAACAAAGTTATATTTTTTTCAATGAAACACCCTATATTTTATTACATTTTTGGATTCTATTTAAAATTCTAAGCATATTTAATATATGATGTTATACCTCTAGAGTTAGTACTTTCACAGCTATAAACAGTTGAAAATCGGTACTTTGGTTACTTTTCACCCTGGTATCAAGAATACCATTAGAGATTGAGCAAACTGATTTCCACATTCCTATCTTAACTTTTCAAGAGCTATCTGACGGTACTAACTGGCAGGTGATACGATGGGTACCAAATCTGGTACCTCGGAATGTTAAATTAATTTTACTTCATCTCTAATGTTCTTCTTGCTATCAAGGTGAAACTTAGCCAATGTACCGATTTTCAACTGTTTGTAGCTGTGAAAGTACTATCTCTACATCAAATATTCTGAGAATTTTAAGTAGAATCCAAAAATGTAATAAAATATAGGGTGTTTCATTAAAAAATGTAACTTTGTTTGACCACCCTGTATATAAAAAAGTGACAATTAAAAAAATACAAAAATATAAAGATCATTTTACTAGGAACAACTTTTGTATTTAGTTTTTTTTTGCAACCCCCGTAGTTTTCGAGATAAGCTATATGCCCCTCTTAAAAGGGACACCGTGTGCAAAATTGACATAATTTAAAACCCATATCCATAGCTTTTCAAACCTTAAATTATATTAAATATTAGCTTCAAATACATGTACCTCTAAATCGCTTAAAAAATTTGTTTTACATTTACACATACATATAGACACAACTTAATTGCACTGTTGAAAATATCACATTACACATGTTACATACACGGCGCACTGTTGCCAAGTTGAGTGGTTGCCGCTCTTCATCCACACGTTATTTGGGTCAATTGAAGTGATGTTACGTATAGATGGCGCTAAGCGTATGAAATATTTAGTTTTATGAGATTTTTGACAGTATGGCCTTATAACCTGCGCGGCCTTATTACCCGACGGTACCTTAGTATAGTCCAAGTATGTAGTACTTTTCAGATTTGGAACACATGCAGTATTTTTGAAAATATGATTTGGGGGCATTGAAAAACTGTATCATTCATGGTCTCAACGGGTTTTACTTATTTGAGCCGGGTTCCGATACGTTATAATCAATTTTAATAGATTTGGTTAGTTCGGGTTAGTCGTTCAATCAACTGTCGCTCGGTTAGTTTCACTTAGCCTCAACTTATTTTAGTCATTTGAACCGGTTCCGATACGTTATGATCAATTTTAATATATTTGGTTAGTTTGGGTTAGAAAAGAATTTTATTTGGTACGTGTGTGGTTATCTTTTAAATAGATGCGAGGAAATCCACACATGTCAAACTTGCATGGCATATTCAAAAGCACATCAAGATTTGGATATCACCTCCCTTTATATATTTTTTCGTGTATATGAAAATGCTTCCAAAGATATACGGAAATCTGATCTGAAGAATCCCCACGATGACTTTTTTGCCTTTATAGCAAAAATTGAATCTATTTTTCAGAAAAATTTCGAACAATTCGTTGTCCTGCCAAATATTTGTCAAAAGTTATAAAGTATTTCTCAAACAGTTCAATTTAACCACGCTTGTCCCGAGTTCCCCAAGAATTTTGTTATTCAAATAAACATACGAGTTAGGCTATATTATACTTTAAAAGATATTAACAAAAACTTTAATAGTAGGTATTAATAAAAATAAGCTTATTATATGGAAAACTCAATAATTATATATTTTTACTTTTATATAGATACATATTTGATAACAAACCTATGTTATACCTTAAATAGTTATTTTTGTAAAATAAATCAATATTTCTATGATTTCAGTGGTTTATATTTCCTTTCTTCCCGCTTAAGACAGTATCTTATAAAAAAAACTAAGTATAGGTACAGGGTGATCCCCTATAATGTCGCCCCCCTTTAACTTTTTTATTTTACGTGTCTCAAAAAAATTAAAAGTATGATTATGTAGGTACTGAAAAATACTTTTTTTCTCCGTATAAAAAATATTGGAAAAATGATCAGTATACAGGGAAAACCAAAAAGTTATTTTTTTTCAATGGAACACTCTATATCTGAATTTATTTTTCGATTCCTCGTAAAATTCTAAGCATATTTTATGTATGAGGTTATACCTCTAGAGTTAGTAGTTTCACAGCTATAAACAGTTGAAAATCGGAACTTTGGCTACTTTTCACCTTGGTAGCAAGGAGATCATTAGAGATGGAGTAAAATGAATTTCACATTCCTATCTTAACTTTCCAAGAGCTATCTGATGGTGCTAACTTATGGTACCTACCGAGGTACCAGATTTGGTACCCATGGTACCGCCTGCCAGTTAGTACCGTCAGATAGCTCTTGAAAAGTTAAGATGGGAATGTGAAATTTATTTTACTCCATCTCTAATGATCTTCTTGCTACCAAGGTGAAAAGTAGCCAAAGTACCGATTTTCAACTGTTTATAGCTGTGAAACTACTAACTTTAGAGGTATAACATCATACATAAAATATGCTTAGAATTTTACAAGGAATCGAAAAATAAATTCATATATAGGGTGTTCCATTGAAAAAAAATTAACTTTTTGGATTTCCCTGTATACTGAACATTTTTCCAATATTTTTTATACGCAGAAAAAAAGTATTTTTCAGTACCTACATTACCATACTTTTATTTTTTTTTGGACACTTAAAATAAAAAAGTTATAGGGGGGCGACATTATAGGGGATCACCCTGTACCTATATTTAAAACAAAAAGTTGATATCTATTTTTTTTGTTCGGCGAGAATGTAAAGTCAACAGCACGGGTAATAAGTTTCGAAAAGAATGCGATAAAAAAATTTGATTTCACTCAGCTCCTATCAAAACAGTTAAAAACAAAACTACTGCTATTGACGGCCTTCGCCGCCACCTGTTTTTGTAGGGGTTTTCCCCTCTGCCACTCACCCGTCGAACTGCATTAGCGGCAAGTCCGACTGTAGGTACACAAATATACCAATAAAAATTAACTTAAACCGTTGATTGCATCCAATCAACGATAAAACAAAAAAAATAAGATTTAATATAGCAACTCCAATCCTGTCTATTTAAAATTGAATACTCCTTATCCCGGCCCTGTCTTTTAGCCCGAAATGGCGTCGGCGACGTCAGATTTTTATTTTCACTTTGACAGGAGAGTCGGCTAGCTGATTGTTTGGTAAGCTGTGGCCCTATCTCGCTTACGGTGATGACAAAGCTGTTTGTCACCCCGGGGAAAATTAGGGCTATACTTAAACCTCGGAATAAAGCTCACGGTAACGATACTTTGTCATACCTAACTCTTCGGAACCTTCCGAAGAAATCCCTGAAATACTTCATGCACCTTGTAAACGCCATCATTCGCCTACAGCATTCCCCATCCTCCTGGAAACACGCTGAAATCATAATGATACACAAGCCAGGCAAATATCCTAGGCAAACCGGCTCTTACAGTCCGATTTTCCTGCTCCCCACCATGACAAAGTCGCCGGAGAAGCTACTTTTGTCCAGAATAAGCAGCGCAGCTGATGGACTCGATGTACTACCCATGGAGCAATTCGGCTTCAGAGCTAGGCATAGCACTATCATACCTGCAGCAAAGATTGCACACGACACAGTGCAGGGCTTCAACCGAGGCCAAATTACTGCGCTGCTTCTCCTGGACATAGGAGACAGGGTGTGGCATGACGGCCTGCTGTTTAAGATGCATGTGGAGCTTGGATTCCGGCTGTATCTGACAGCATTGGCCCAGTCATACCTTGCCGGGCGCATCCTCTCGGTACGCATAAGCAGGGCAAATTCGCCTGTGAGGCCGTTAAAAGCCGGTGGCCCACACAGCACTGTTTTGTCCCCCCAGCTGTTTAACTATTACCGTTAACTGATAATTCTCAGCCAACGCTATTACATAGCAGCGTTGGCTGAGAATCAGTCAACGATAGCAGACATCCCTTCCTGTCCAAATACCTCCTTAGTATGCTCTACGCCGATGACTCGGCAACATACTTGCAATCCCAAATCGCAGCAAAGGCAGCAAAACTTAAGCTCCATCACCTCGACATCCTGCTAAACGACCCAAAGGCAGAACTAACAATACCAACTAAAAAGAGAACGAACGTAGACATTACGCCACTCACAATACAATACAATACAGTAAACGTGAAAGAGAAAGTTAAGTACTTGGGCATAGTGTTCGACAAGCGACCAAACTTTACCGGACACGTAACTGACATACGCAGAAAGAATGCTATAGCCCAAAAAAGCATACACAGTAAAAAATTTCATGGAAAATTTGACACGAAAAGTGGTCTATATAAGGCCACACCAGTTTGTGTACATTTCACACCAAGAGTTTTGGTAAATTTGACGAGAACTAGCGTGTACCATGTACACAAAAAAGTGTTAAAAATAATACACCATATCGTGTATCTCTTACACTAAGCTATGTTAAATATACACACAACAGTGTAACGTATTTTTAAACGTGTGTGTTCAAGTAAATGTATTCGTGTAAAGTTTACACAAAACAGTGTTAATTTGAATACACCGAATCGGGTTAGTGTACACATAATCGTGTAACCTATCTATATGCTTGGTAATTTATACTTATATACATAAAGGTGGTAGGAATTAGGAAGGTGAATAAAAAGTTTTTTTTTCTGAATCTTGTTTATTATATAAAATAAATGAAACGGTATGGATGGTATATTATGGACCAACTATAAGACGAGTGTTCCGTTTAAAAATTTTTATTTGATCCCTCTCACGCTTTTGTGGGTCTCCTGTATATATAAAAATGTAATATAAAGTAGCTTTTGGTATCTTTATAAATTTTTGCTAACGAAAGTGCCGTCTTATAGTATAGTATTTTATTATACTTACATATTTTAACTTACAAGCAACACCTATCAGACGGCAAGAACGCACTGGTTCGTCATACAACTGGAAACACCTAGAACATCGTTTTACAAGAACTCCTTTGTCTGGCGCAATGCATCATTGTGAAACTCACTCCAAGGACTCCTGTTTTTCCCTAATTACAGCCTACAACTGTTCAAGAACCGTGTCAATCAACATCTTCACACACACCGTTCTCCGAGTGCCATAGGATCTCTCTTTAATATAACTCTGACCAGCACTCATTTTTATAGTTGTAACCAACACAATGATTGAAGACAATATGGACTCTTATACAAAAGAAGGCAAAGGACGCGTAACAAGCAACCCGACACACTTTTGGGTGTATAACCGTTCGTCCTAGCGTGTAAATGTATACATTTTTGGTGTACGTGTATTGAGAGTGGTGTAAAAAATTACGCATTTTCGTGTAGAGTAACACGGAACCTTGATTTAACACTGTATTGTGTAAAATATCATTTTACCAAATTAGTGTTGGTTAAGAGGACGGCACTTTACGAATAATGGTGTACAATTTTTACACACAACGCGTTTATCACTCTGTCGTGTAACTATACACGAGATTTTGTTTTACTGTGTAAATATGCTCATCAGACCAAGATCATTTTTGAGTCCTGCAAACAAGTTACACATTTACAGAGCTATTGTCAGGCCGACGTTACTGTATGGAGCCCCTGTAGGGTGTTCTGTGGCGAATACACACAAAAAAGCACTGCAGGTTATGCAGAACCGCTATTTGAGAGCGGACCTTTCGGCGAATCGCTATACCAGAATCATAGACTTGCACTCATGGTCGAATCTTGACACCGTTGAGGAATATATCGATAAGGTATCCTGCAAGTTCTATGATTCCGCTATACGCGGCTCGCTACTGACGGCAAACATTGCCAATGTGCGATACGACCCACAGAACAAACCTAAGCATGGGCCCATACACATAGTAACGTCTCTTTTTTACCAAGACTCAAGACCGCCTGAACAATAGAACCGACGAACCACACATAGCGTGTTTAAAACATATATTTAATACTACAAATATATGGTTTAAGACCAGCACAAAAGACAGGACACAGACACACTGACTGGCTGGTCCTGCGTGCTCCGCTGGAAAGCGATCCTGGCGAGGCTCGCTTAATCTTCGTTCCTTGATTGAATGGGCAATGCCTAATATGCAATTCCCAGCTGCACATCCTTCACAATAGGGCATCTTGATGCCCTCTTGCTAATACACCAAAGAAACGTTTTTTCATATTGTGTTTTCCTCTGTTTCCAACCGTCATACACTACGCATGCAAAACAAGACTGCATTACATCAACCTCTCGGTAACGCAACATCGAATCAGGCTTAAAGGGAAAGTAACTCGGGGAAGCAAACTGCGGTGGTATTGACTGGCACATAGTTAGGTTTTATAAATAGGTTAGTAGCCCTAGGCGTGACAGCGATGCGCCCCTGCAAATCACGGTTTGTAAGCGTGAAAGGCGGCGCTAGCTGCGGACTCTAAAGACCGCACCTCCCAAATAATACGAATTACCCTGACTTTTTTGTATCTGAAAAAAAAAATACATACTGCAATATGAGAGACTTGACTGTCACAAATTTTTAATGTATTTAGTGCGTGATACTATAATTTATGTTTTGGTAAAATATTTTATAACATTTTTCAATATTTTTGATGTTTAAGAGAATATGGGTTAAAATTAAGTTATCTCCAATTTTTTCAGGTTATCGTTATATTGTAATCCACGCTGTAACAAAAGATGGCTTCATTAAAGGCTCTAATTTAATATTCAAAATTGGGTTAAAGACATATGATTATTATAACAGCATGTACAGGAAAAAGAAAATAATCAGATTACTGCCTCAGTGAAAAAAAATTCTTGGTAACTACGTTAAACCTTTGGCTCACAACATTTTGCGATTGCCACCATACTCAGTTTAATGCAATTAAAATTGTATGGCAGGAATGTAAACGAAAATACGATTAATATATTTTTAATCTTAAGAGATCACCATTAGAAATTTTGATTACATGGGAAAGGATAATAAACTAAATTTGTATAGGTCATTGGGAAAAATATGTTGAACAACTGAAAAGATATTTCAAGAGGCTTGAGTATAAGGATGTGATGCATTTGACATTCCGGCATTTGTAATTATTATAGACGAAGATGGCAATGACGACCAAGACGATAACTCTAACTTTAGTTCTGACTCACAATACCGACGAGACTGACTTTATTTTGTGATTTCTTACTTAAAATATGAGAATATTCGTATTGTGATATCTTTGTTAGTTTACAAGCAGGAAACATGGGATTTGCTCTATTGCCTTGTCAAGGCATAAGCGAAACTTTTATGAAGATTTTTTTTATCCTTTAGGCCTTCCCTCTCTGTTAATTGAGTGATATATTTAAAAAAACTACTTTTTAACCAAATCCGTTGCGATATATATAAGATTTTATTGTGATATCTTTGTTAGTTTGCCAGCAAAAAATATGGGATTTGCTCTATTACCTTGTCAAGCGAAACTTTTATAAAGAATCTTTTTTTTTTCATTTAGGCCTTCCCTTTTTGTTAATTGAGTACTATATTTAAAAAAAAACTATATTTTAACCAAATCCGTTACATTATGAATAAGGCTAGGGCGTTTAAGTTTAACATGTGTCACTTCAGATATGCTCAAATAGTGCACAAACCTTTTTTTATTGTTTGCATAAATATTTTGTATGTTTAAATGTATATGTTTATATGATAATTAATTATTAATCAAGGTAGTGTTTTTGCCAAAAACAAGTAAATAAAATAATCAATATTTTTTCCTGTAAGCTAAAATGATCTTGTACCATTCTTCTCAATATTTGTAATTGTTGTGGGAATCAATATTGTGGGCACCTGCTGCTTGTTGGCCCTAACATCAAAGGGCCCCCGGCTTTTCCCCAATTTGCTCTAATATAGTTAGGCTATTTTGAGACCATTGATAGAGAAATGTCGGTAAGCAAATTACAATCTTATGTGTGGATGATAGCGTTTTAGAATGGATTGAGCATAACTCTAGGGACAGGTATTATTAAATGACAATAATAAAAGGCTGCTGACAAGACATCATTTACATAATATTAAAGCATAATATAAAGGGTCCCACAAGGTAGTGTGT